>PVJC01043785.1:0-14376 GCA_004026665.1 Murina feae
AGGAGCCAGGGGTCCCAGATTAGAAAAGGTGCATGCTGGGCTGAGGGGACCCCCACCCCCATCCTCACCCCAGTTCACAAATTTTATAACCGGGCCCCTAGTCTATATTATAAAAGGCCTGTGGCCCTAACACTGTAATGACCAAAGACCAGCATGGGTGGATGGATCAGCGAGCACGGCAGGGTGCGCACAGGTGGGCAGGGCCACGCTATTTCGCACATTGGGCTTCTAGTACAGTAATAAAGAGCTAATATGCTAATTAGACCATACAGCAGAACGACCTTCCACAAAGACCTTCCACACTGACCTTACAGAACAACCAGTGGGCGAAGCCACAGGGCCTCGAGGCAGCTGGGGCTGCGAGGGCCAAGCTCCTTGCATGAATTTCGTGCATGGGCCTCAAGTATGTTTATATTGTGAAAGAATACCCACATCTAGTTAGTCAATACATTCATCTCCTCACATAGTTTTTTTTTAATAAAAACATTTATATTTTATTCTCTTATTAAATTTTAGTTATACAATACAGCATTATCAACTATATTCACCACATTTTATATTAGATCTTCAAACCTCATGCATCTCCTAGCTGAAGTTTTGTACCCTTTTACCAACTTCTACTTCCCTCAGTCCCTTGCAACAACTTTTCTATTCTCTGTGACTATGAGTTTGACTTTTTTGAAAAAGATTCCACATATAAGTGATACCATGCAGAATTTGTCATTCTCTGGCTTATTTTACTTAGCATTATACCTCAAGGTTCATCTATGCTGTCACAGGGGCAGGTTTTCCTTATTTTTCATGGCTAAATAATATTTCTTTGTAAACATACACCACATTTTCTTTATCCACTCATCTGTTGATGGACACTTAGGTTGTTTCCATGCCTTGGCTAATGCAAATAATTCTGCAGTGAAAATGGAATTATAGATATCTCTCGAAGATGTTTTTTATTTTTTTGACTATACACCCAGAAGTGAGATCATGGGATCACATGATAGTACTATTTTTAATTTCTTGAGAAATTTCCGTACTGTTTTCTATAGTAGTTGTACCAGGCAACAGTCCCACCAACAGTATGCAAAGGTTTTCTCCATGTGCTTGTCAGCATTTGTTATCTTTCTTTTTGATGACACCGTTCTAACAGGTGTGAGGTGATATCTCATTGTGGTTGTTATTTGCATTTCCTTGATGACTAGTGATGTTGAACAGCTTTTTCAATTACCTGTTGGCCATTTCTATGTTTTCTTTAGAAAAATGTTTATTCAGTTCCTCTGCCCACATTTTAATTGTTTGAATTTTTTCACTACTGAGTGGTAAAAGTCCTTTATATATTTTGGATATTAACCCATTATCAGATATATGAATTACAAATATTCTCTCCCTTTCCATCAGTTGCTTTTTCATATTATTGATGATGTCCTTTACTATACAGAAGTTTTTTAGCTTGATGAAGTCCCACTTGTCTATCTTTGCTTTTGTTGCTTTACTTTTGCTTTTGGTGTCAAATCGAAAATTACTGCTACAATCAATATCAAGGAGCTTACTCCCTATATTTTTTTCTCTGACTTTCCTAGTTTCAGCCTTACATTCAAGTCTCTCTAATATATTTTAAACTGACTTTTGTATATGGTGTAAGATAGGGGTCCAGTTTCATTCTTTTGCATGTGACTGTCCCATTTTGCCAACACCATTTTTTTTAAGATACTATCCTCTCCCCATCTTAAAGTCTTGGCTCCTTTGTTGAAAATTAATTGACTTTATATGCATGGGTTTCGTTCCAGGCTATTTTGTTCCATTGACTGTGTGTCTATTTTTATGCCAATACCATACTGTTTTGATTACTACAGCTTTGTAATATAGTTTGAAATCAGGAAGCATAATGCCTCCTGCTTTGTTCTTTCTCAAGATTGCTTTGGCAATTCAGGATCTTCCTCATTTTTTTTTTCTTATAACAGAAAAAGAGAAGATAATTCCAACAATTTTTATCTTTCATAAAATGTAATAAGCAATGGAAATCAAATTTGATTTTTTCTCTTAAATCTACTCTCAAGGCAAGGTTCCAATAAATATGGAAAGGGGATATGCAAACTGAAAGAAACAAAGTCATACTAGGTAAAAGAGCCCAGACTATGCCTGCCTGCTGCAGGGCCTCTCACCTTAAAAGTCGTGGTGCCATACAGCTTGCTGGTATGGACTGTCTCTGGAAGCACATTAGTAATATTGGTGATGAATTCTTCCAAGTACTTACAGGATTTCTCCAGGTGTGTTGTATTGATAATAATCTGGACAAGCTGGAAAATAGCAAGCACATGCATGAATCACTTGACTATTCACCCTAGGATGGATGGCTCAATATGAATCTGCTGGTATAAGAAAAACAAAAGGCATAATGGCAGAGGCCATCTGCATTCTACAAAAGGCATTTTAAAGCAGGGGTACTACGTCATCTATGAAGCTTTCTCTGCTTACCAAGAACATCTTGTATTCCCCCTACTATCTGTAGGAGCTCTTGTCACTCTATTTTAAACACATGTTTTCTTCTGTTTAAAAAAAACTAGACTAAGAAAGAAAAAACAAATAGTGTTTAGCATAATGCCTAGCCTTAAATAACAGCCAAATAAATTAAATAAGTAAACTCCACTAAAAGAACAAGAATAACTGAAATGGCAAGAAAAAGTTTTCAAATGATGAAAGAGATGTTGGACTAGATTGCATTACATTAAACTATATTAGTCCATGGAAGAAAAAACATGGGTACTGAAGTCAGAGAAACCACGGGATTAACAATGTACAAATTCTTGATCTTGAGAACACTTCTTAACTCTCTAAGCCTGTGTTTTTACCTGTAAAATGTTAATAATAACTTCTAACTCACAGAGTTATTGTGAAAATTTCATATTCTTTAGTTAATACTATTTCTCTTTTCTTATAGAAAAGATCCTTAAAGGAGACAGTGCTGGTAAGATTAAAATAATCTATTAATTACTTTGAGGGGCGAATAAGGAAGAATCACTATTATTATCTACACAGAATCAATGTTTGTAAAGCACTTTGCAATTCATTTTCTTACATTGTCTTCCCAGCAACCTACAGAAATAAATTAAGCGGAAATAATTATTAGTTCCATTTTACTATAACAAAAGTAAAATTATTTTCTCTAGATCATATAACTCAATGGATATATGACTCAAATGAACTCATCTATATGCGTTCTGACAGTGCCTATAAGCAGAGCACAGCTGGCAGCCCTAGCCCTGGAATGCTGCAGGGTCAGTACAGTAGGCTGAAGTAAACTCTGGGTCTTTCACCAACTCAAACCCTCCATGGTTTGATTCTACTCTATGCAAAAATTACCATAAAAAGGAGAAGTAACTACTACTTATTTCAACTATGAAAACTATTCATAGTCCCAGAATCTAAAAGAAATTTTAAAAAATACAAAAAGAAATAAGAATGGAACCTTTTTGTGTGTGTCTCTCTTCTAAATCTTTAATTTTTTTTTTTGTAATCTTCACCAAAGAATATTTTTTTCCATTGATTTTTAGAGAGAATGGAAAGAAGGGGGAGACACAAGAGAGAGAGGGAAATATTGATGTGAGAGAGATATATAGATTAGTTGCCCCTTGTATGCACTCTGACCAGGGCTGGGGAGCCTGCAACCAAAACCAGTGCCATTGTGCCATTGACCATAACAAAACCCAGGACCCTTCAGTCTATAGCCAACACTCCAACCACTGAACCAAACCAGCCAGGGTTACATCTTTAACTTTTCATTGTCATAAGACTATTTTCTGGTGGCAGGGTAGTGGGAAGCAGGAAGAGTACTGGTGTATCAGACAATAGATGAACGTGGTCCTTCTTTTAGTCCAGTGAGATAGTGAGCTGGGGCGAGAGTGGGTAGATGACACAAAAGGGAAATTGGAACTAAAGATGAAGAGAGGTATTAAACCTTTTTACAGTCAAATGATACTTCTGTGAAATATCAAACAAAAATATGAATAGGACTATAATCAGGTAGTACATCCTTACCTCCTCAACAGCACACAGCACATAGTTTTTTCTCAAAAAAAAAAACCAAAAACAAAAACAAAACTGATGTCAACTCATAATGACAATGCTTTAGTAATAGATTGGACTGAGGGAAAAGATACCTTCCACTCCCCTAAGGATAAGCTGGAAGATCTGAGAAAAACAGCTATTTTTTAACATAATGACGAAGAGCAAAGACTCAGAGATGCAGTTCCAACGAAGATGAAAAGTTAGGGCAACATTGGGACTAGATCTCTGTATTATTCCTCACAACTTATCAGACAAGTTCATATTCATCATGAGGCTCTTTGCACTCATTCCATGGCTTGAATTTGGAGACTTTGAGTTTTAGACACAGATGTGATCTCCTATAAAATTACCCCAAACATCAGCCTTTTAGCTTTGGAGTGCTCTAGAAAAAATATACCCAAATAGGCAATTTGTCATCCTTTTCCTTTCATCATGTTTTCCCTCTGAGGAGGACTAAAATCAGTTTTCAAGATTTTAATAGTCTAAATTAAATCATTCTTTTTCCTGAGGTGAAAGTGGCTATTGGCAAGGTTGTCTTGATGTGGAAGTCAGAAAAGTACGAGTTAATTTGGAGAAATGAAGAATTTCTATTTTAAAGTCAGCATTACCTATCGAGAACACATTCTATCTATCAAAAATAATCCTAATAATAAGGAGAAATCGTGTCATGTTATTGAAATAAAAAACAGTGGCAGTCAAAGAGAAAATTGTCCTGTTTTGCAGGATATTGTCAGTTAAAAAAAAAAAAAGGAGGCGGCTTCACTGGGTACAGTAGTAATTTCCTATGACTTTTTAAAGATCTGTCAACACAAAAGATCACCATGAATTACATCAATTGGCTGTCAGTCACTTCTGAAATGTTTCATTGCTGAGCATAGAAAAGACTATTAAAACACTCTAGGATTACAGTAGATACCATGTCATTTTCAAAGGGAATATTGTCTGTTAATGAGGTCTAAGTGTCTCTTCTCCTGAATGACAGCTAACCAAAATCCTTACAAGGGCATTTATTACGAATGTGAAGCCAGATGCTTTGGGGTAATTTTGAACATAAGGATGAAACGAAGCAATTTCAGATATCAGCTTCCATCAGAGTTTGAGCTCCTTTGGTATTTTTAACCCCTACTTCCCACTCTATTACAAAAATATATCACTGCAACAATCTGAACTGTCCTTAATATTGCTCCAAGGATGAGGAACTAACAACAGATTAGATATTAGTTATATCTTAGATAAAGTAAAGTTCTATGAGAATTGTCCAAAAAAAGAAAACACTATATTGCAAACAACCACCTCTCACAATTAAGTGACCAAAGTCGCTTTGGTGAAAAATCAGTAAGAAGCAGAACATTTTTCTGTCTCTCCCAGTGTCACAGAGAATGAAGTGAGTAAGAGCACAGAGTAGACTGTGGGAGTCACTTCTCCAGCTCTGATGAAACACGCCAGCAGAGCCTGAACCAAGATGACAGATAGATGTTCATATTCTTGACAAACTCCAGAAAAAAAAATGACTTCATCATCTTCAATAGCTCAAAACCAAGCACTAAATTCCAAGAACAAATTTCTACCCCCAATTACAAACTACTTCTAGGGTGTTTACATCTGCCTATATTAGAATGGATATCTTATTTCCCGAAGCAGAGAATTAGAAAATTCTCTCCAAAAGGATGAAACCAAAGCCAGTAAATAAGAAGTCACACTGCTCCCCACACCACCAGTGCTTCTCAACTGCTATATTTGCAAGAAGATAAAGAACTAAATAGCAGCCTTGATTCTCACTCACAAAAACATGATCCCTAAGACTTCAAGGAATTTTTATCTCCATTTCACCCCTGCGAGAGTATAAAAAGGAATGTTAACTGCTGATTTTATAACATCTCCAAGGAAAATACCTAAAATACTTGGAACTACTGGTTCCAAATTCAGTGGTCTAGTACAAAGCTTATATTTGACAAAATTTCAGTATAAAATATTTTAACATAATATTAGCAATATCACTGCTATTTAACCACAGGGGTTGGAGACAAACGGTGTGTGGGAGATAAATAACAAAGGCTAGAGCCATGTGAGCATTCTAAATTATATGAAAAACAAAGGGTAAATGCAAAGCACTGGTCATTTATTCAGGTCTCCTGGGGCACTATTTAAATCATAAAAATATAAATAATATGAAATAATCACTAACAGAAACTCTGAATTTCTCTAAGTTTACTCTAATAATCTACCTACCTGTTTTCTTTTGCTTTTCTTTCTTCTTTCTTTCATCAACTAAGAACTCCTATGTGCCAAGAAATTGGGATACAGCTGTACAAAATTATACACAAAACAAAGTCCCTGACCTCACGGGCATGACAATAAACATATATACACACAAACTCATAGTATATGTCAGGCACTGGGAATAGAAGTGAGAATAAGAAGTTACATGGTGATGGCAGGTCTGGCCTTTTTTGAGGCAGGGTCATCAAGGAAGGCCCTCTTAAGGAAATATTTGAATAGGGACTTAAGGTGAAGGTGAACTATGTCTATTATCTATAATAAATAAGTTCTTTACAATCCAATTTTTCCCTTAAACCTTTCTATCAATATATTCTCCACACATAAGTAAGGTGTCCTTTGATTCATTTTAAAACTTTCTTCCAAACTTAACTAATTCAATGATATTCTGTGATTCATAAACTAGTAGTTATTTACTTTCCCTTTATAATATTGATGGTTAAATTATCATCTTGAAAGAGCAAAAGTCCAGAAAAAGTATTCTTTTCCAACTCATTTCAAATCTTATTTATTTATTTTCACTGATTTCAGAGAGGAAGGGAGGGGGAAAGAGAGATAGAAACATCAATCATAAGAGAGAATCATCAATCGGCTGTCTCTTGCATGGCTCCTACTGGGGGTTGAGCCTGCAACCTGGACATGTGCCCTTGACCAAAATTGAACCCGGGACCCTTCAGTCCACAAGCCGATGCTCTATCCACTGAGCCAAACAGGCTAGGTTTCAAATCTTATTTTGAAAAGAAAATATATTTCAAAACTTACCTCAAACCTTATTTCTAAACTATTGGCTGTCTAGACTTAGGCAAAGTTATTATCTTCTATCATCTTAAAATTGAATAACATCAATGTGAGACCAAAGAAGTAATAAATGCATAAATACTTACGTAAATAATAAAGTATTGAGCATAATATATACCAAATTCCTAAAGGCTATTATTGATATGGATTACTAGTTACATCTCCAGTTAACTATAGCTTAAGAAAGTGTATAACCATGCTGGCCAGTCTCACTTTAATTCATATCTACTAGCCAAAATGGGCAATTGATGCTACAAAATAATGACATAATTAAGAGCAAATCAATTCTCTTTTCTATACACCCAGAGATTTTTTCTCTCTCTTTCAATCTGAACACTTATTTTCAAGCTTTACATTTAGGTAAAGTAAAGGGAGGCCAGAGTGATGGGGCAGAGCAAACCTAATGGAGAGGGACACAGATGTCAGGGGGAAGGGAGGTGAGGAATCAATTATGCAGGGCCGTGTAGGCCACTGGGGGAGTTTTTGAAGTTTTTAGAGCCTACCACCAAAATATATCCCCAACCACCTCCTTCTGCATCCACATACTCTGATGCTCATATGTTACCAGAGGTGAAGTTTCCATCACCTAAAGCCAATCCCTTTCATTGCACTAGATTCTAAAACTCTTTCCTACTCACATTGCTGCAGAGAGGTCCTCCTTTCTCTTACATCAACGTTTGCTTTCTATTGTACATTCTCATCAGATATAACATGGTATTACTCCTATTAAACACACACACACACACTTTTGCTTAACCCACTCCCCCTACTGGCTATTACCTTACTTCCTTGCTTACCTATGTAACAAAATTACCTCAAAGAGTTGTCTTGTACTTCCTATCTTCAATCTCTCTCTCACTCTTTAATTTAAATAAACACTTCATTTTAGGAGAGTTTTATATTTACAAAATGGTTGCAAAGAGTTCCCAAATACTCCACACCCAGTTCGCCCTATTGTTAACATCTTACATTTACTATGCTACATTTGCCACAACTAAAGGAACCAACATTTGTACTTTGCTACTAACCGAACAACACACTTTATTCTAATTTTGTCTGATTTCCCCTAATGTTCTTAACCTTTTTCAGAATTCCATCTAAGAGTCCACATTACATTTAGTTGAAATGTCTCCTTAGCTCCTCTGATCTGTGACCGTTTCTCAGACTTTCCTTGTTTAATAACCCTAACAGTTTGACAAATACTAGTCAGGTATTTTCTAGAATGTCCTTCAATTTTGGCTTAGTTAATGTTTTTATCTTGGTTAGACTGAGGTTTTAGAAGAAAGACCACAGAGATAAAGTGCCTTCTCATAACATCATAACAACACAACTTATCTCTGATGATGGTAACCTTGATCACCTGAGTGAGGTAGCTAGCTTGTCATGTTTCTTTACTGTAAAAGTAACCTGTTCCCTCCTTCCAAAGTCTATTTTTAGGAACTACACACAGCTTACACATAAGGGATAGAAAGCTAAGTTCCACCTGTCACAAAACCATCTCTAATAAGAAATATTTCCACATTACTAGGGACCTCATGTAAAACTATCATGTTATGATGAAATAATTAAGTCACTGTGAAGGGTAGTGCATATAGTAAAAGTTAATGCATTTGGGAGAAAAACAACCTGGACTTAAGCCTCATTTCTATCATTTTGCTAGCCATATGACCTTAAGGATTCTCCTTAAAATTTAATGATATACCCTCCTATATAATAAAAGGCTAATTTGCAAATTGTCCCCAAGGGCCAGAGTTTGACTGATCAAGAGTTAGATGTGTGCTGACCACCAGGGAGCAGCATGGAACATGGCGGGTGTCTGTGATGCAGCACTGGCAGAGGGCAGCAGCGGAGGCGCTGCTAGCCTCGATGGGCCCCAACAAGAGTAGGACCATTTTGGAATGGTGGAGCAGGTGAGCAGGTGGCACCAGGCCAAGGCGGGTGTGAGCAGCGGCTCTGATTACCCCATTGGTCACCCCAAAGATTGGCCCTGATTGCCAGCCAGGCTTAGAGACCTTACCTGTGCACGAATTTCATGCACCAGGCCTCTACTCTTCTATAAAAAGGGAAATAACACATACCCAGACTGCTTCAGATGTTATTGTGCTAAATGAGATGGTATTTGTGAATAGACTTTGAAGAATACAAATTATTCCACAAATGTTGTCTTATAATGACAATTCCAGATGTGAATTCACTTTAGTTAACAACAATTCAAGACATAACATCTTCTCTTTCCAAAGGTAATATAGTATTCCAGGATTTATTTATTAGAAAAAAATCGCCAGGTGTGTGTCTATACAGGTACATACCACCATAGCCTCCAAAATAAATGCTTGTGGATATTCATTCATATGCAAAAATACTGATAATGAAAGTATATTTGCCTAGCCCAGCTGGTGTGGCTCTGTGATTGAGTGTCAACCCATGAACCAGGAGGTCACAGTTCAATTCCTGGTCAGGGCACATGCCTGGGTAGCAGGCTTGATTACCAGTTGGGGGCATGCAGGAGGCAGTCAATCAATGATTCTCTCTCATCATTGATGTTGCTATCTCCTTCCCCTCTCTGAAATCAATAAAAATATATTATTTTTAAAAAAGGAAGTATATTTGACTAAAGAAATCTAATGACTTAGGAATAACATTTAGCATTCATTTAGATAGAATCAAGAATTTTCATTTACTTTTTTGATAAGCTCATGCTGCTTCTTCCTATCATTATCTGATCTGAACGGTGCCCTTGACAATGGAATCAAGAAAACCAAAGAAGTAGAAATTTAGGTCTTTCTCTTAAGATGTCACAGTAAATCAATTTCACAGCCACAAGTAAACTCAAGAGTCTTCTGAGGCCAAAGCTGTTTCTATCACACCATGTTCCTGTTATATTACTTCTTTGAAATGACTTTTTAAGAGATTGCTAAATCAAATGGCATAAGAAGAATTATATCAAGTTAAAATGTAGAGATAGTTCACAAAATAACAAACTTCTCGTCCTACTTGGGATTCAGAAAAGGAGAACAGCACAATCTAACAAAAGCAGGACTTTCTAATAATCACTCCAACTTTCCTATTCTATAGTAAGCCTGATTATAAGGTTAACCTATTATCAGACACACAAAAGCAATATTTATTACTTCTATACCCAACAATAAAAAGGAATCTCTGCAAAATGAAAAAAACTATCCTCAATAATGTCATATGCAGCATTCAATTGTAAAAAAAATAAATAAAAATAAAAAAGTTTGTTATAAGTAGAATTCCATCACTGTGTATATCCTACATTATAATATTTTCGTATCTTAGCACAGGGAATAAAAACAATAATTTTAAAACAGAAGTAGATGTTCCCCTGGCTTCCAGCTGTCTTCACCTGTGGGTCAGCATCATTAACCATTTACTAACGTTCACTATAATCCCTGACAGTACATATCTGAAAATGTCAATTTTTTCTAGAGCAACTGCCTTTCTAACTACACCACCACTACAGGTAAAACAGATGGTCAACAGCCTTTTCCTTTCCCTGTGAAAACAAAATTCCTCCAAGCACTCACTCTGGCACTATAATTTCCACAAAATGGCAGGCTGAGGCTCCCATGCAATCCGGGGTCCAAGAGAAAGGAAACTTCACATCTTTCTAAATTTTAGGACTTCATGCCAATGCTCCAAATCTTCATTTTGCCAGGATTCTGTCCCCAACATATGTACAATATCCCTCCTCTCTTTGTGAGACTGCATAAGCTTCCACAGAAGTGTGATGAATGCCTTATTCTCACATTTCCCCACCCACATCCACAGACTTACATGCTGATAGAGAGTAAAATACCATTCATAGACATAAGGTATTTCACAAACCAAGGACTATGAGTACCAATATCTGTAGCATCACTGATTTATGCAGGTACAATATGATCTCATCTTGTATGTTGTATTTGGACTGCCACTCATTTGGATAGGATCCTGATATTGACTATATTGTCCAACCAACAATTTTGTTTATATAATCGATGGCAAACAATACAAATTTAACCCAACATCTTCAGAAAGGAAAATCAGTTAAGCTAGTGGAAACAATAAGAGAGAGAGAAAAAGTGACTTTAAAAAACTAACAATGGACTTCTCCTGGGTGACCAAAAAAAAAATACAAGACAGTTATTCTGCACTTTGACCATTAGGGGTCCACCTGGAAGAGCTTGATGGACCACGCAGAAAGTTGTGATAAACTAAAAAAAGAAAGAAAGAAAAGAATCCCACAGCTTAGGACATCTGTTGACATATTGCATTGGCTGCCTCCATTAAGTGCGGCTTTACCTCAGTTAGTCCAATATTCTTCCTTTTAATGACATTCTGCAGAGAGTTGCTTAGAGTTCTGGTCAGTAACAGGTTTGTAGATTTTCTAATCATGTCATCAACTTCAGTTGTGCTGAAAAAGAAATGTCAATAGTTAGTCATACCAGGTAGCAGAATTATACTGCAAACAAATAAGGTAATGCTTATAATAATAGTAATAATAATAAATAAATAATGGAAGCAGCAAATAACATTTATTGTGTGCCAGAAATTATTCTAAGTACTTCAATGATTTAAAGTTTACTTAATCTTCACAATAAACATATGAAATGGTTTTATTATTACCTCTACAGATGAGAAAAGGAAGGCACAGTGGAATTAAGTAACTTGCTCAAGGTCACACAGTGAGTACAGAGCAAAAAAAGGGGGGGGGGGAGAAGGGGGGGTAGATTTCCCACAGGCAGCCTAGCTCTAAAGGCCACAGCCTTTAAACACTATGCTGTACTCTCTCCCAGAATAAATAGTTCCACAGGATGATTCCTCAGCCTAAAACCATTATTTCTCCTATACTTGCAAGTTCCTTCACAGATTAATATTTATAATTTTCCAACCTGATCTCTCTATAGACGTCTTACACAATTAGCTGACAAAGAGGATATCTCTCCTCCTGTATTATCATCTCTATTTTGCTCTGGTTCCAAAATAGGTGTTTCAAGCCAGGAGTTTAATTCTGCATAATAGTATATGTTTTAAAATCCCACTTACTATTTCAAGGGTAATAAACAAAGACATTTTCTATTCAGTAAAGAAAACTAAACAAAGAAAATATTCCAAAGCTATTTTTAAACGCAAAATTCAAAAGAAAACAGTCTTGCAACCAACAGACTAAATCTGAGACCTATACATCCTTCATGAACCCCTGAAAACATTACCCAGGATGGCCTTCTAGAACAGACATCCTTTTGAGACAAACATTTCTTCAATAATGAGGTTACTACTGTAATAAAACTTGTTTATACGTATTAAGAACTGTCAATAAAGATGTCTGAACATTTCTTTGTCAATAATTTATTGCTTGTGGACAATGGTCACACATTTTATCTCATTGACTTCTCTTTCTGCAGAAGGAAATCAGAGGCTTACTACAGTTAAATTAAAAATATTAAAATTCTGAATACATAATAGGCAAGCTACATTGTCATGTTATGTTGAAAATAAAAAAAATATTAGAAACAAATAAGACTAGAAAATGAAAAGCCATAATCAGTTAGGAAAAAACATACATAAAAGTATTTTTACAGGGTCCATATAAGGATATATTTAATTGGCCAATACTTTCTGGCCCACCACCATCCTTTCCAAAATGATTACTGAATTGAAATACTTCATTCCACAAATATAAGGTGCTGGGCATTGTGTTAGAATATTCAGGTCACAATAATGAAAAAAAATGGTCTTGTGGTTCAGCCTCCACATATTAAAGTCATAATTATATCATATCAATTGTAATATGAGCTATGAATAAATACAGGCTGCTATAATCATGATTAACACAGGTGCCCAAAATAATCTGGTGACCATGATATTAATCACTGACATGGCATCCTGTGCTTATTACATATCTCTATTATGCTTTAACAAGAAATAGCAGAAGTTGGACTTTTACATGATGTAGAAGATCAAAAAAGACTATCAAGAAGAAAACTAGGTCTAGGGGCAAAAAGCTATATTTTCCTTAAATGTCAACAAAGTGTAATGTAAAAATGAACTAAGCTACACACTGGAACAAGCCCTTGAAAGGTGAGCAAAGACTACCTGCCAATTTCATATCTTGGGCCAAACCCAATCTGGGTACAGATAAGGCGGGAGTAAAAGAGACACAGGCTGACAGGCTTTGGAGGGATGGAGAGAAATCAGCACAACCATTAACAGTGTGGGCTAATATTACAGATTGGAATCTTGGAAAAGCCCCCAAACAAAAATAAACATACTGACCCAACAATTCTTTCCTATAAAAACGATGTTACATAAGAAATGGCGGGGGCAGTGCTAGAAATCAAAGAGAAATCTTGCAAATTTTGTGAGGGATTTAGGTTCCAGGCCTATACTGAAACCAATCCAAAGGAGAGCAAAAACTAACTAAAGCTGAAACCCAGCCCAGCTCAAATCCTGTTAAGATCACAGATAAGGCCCTGAATAGAAGCTTTGGAATTTTAGAGTTGGTCTTAGGAAGAAAAAGACTTCTGCAATGCCATTTAGAAACAGAAGTAATGGAAACTAATTAAAACTGAAACTCACATTCAGTTCACTCAAGTGATGATGACATCTGAATGGTTTATCAAGCAGCTAGGAGTCATAGAAGAATATGGAAAGGACACATACTTAAGGACATATTAGCAAAATCATCTCCAAACATGAAAAAAGATTTCAACCTACAGATCTACGAAATTCAGCACACCCCAAACAGAATTCATGCAAATAAAACAATACATAGGAACATCACAAACTGTAAATTGCAAAGATAAAGAGAAAATTTTAAAGGCAACCAGAGAAAAAGAGACAATAATTCAGAAAAAGAAACAACAATAAGAGTGACAATCTGTTACTCTTCAAAAACAATGAAAGTAGACAGTGGAATGACATCTTTAAAGTGTAGGGAAAGGGGGACTGTCAACCTAGAATTCTAGAGCTTGAAAAAAAAATGTTTTTAAAAACAAAGGTGAGGAGAAACAAGATGGCGGCATAGGGTAGACACTGTATATGCAGCTGTGAACAACTATTTCAGAAAAACCACGAAAAGAACACACGGACACCACTCGCACCCACAGGACGGCTGGCTGAGTGAAAATCCTACAACTAGAGAAGAGTCTGAGACTCAGAGGAGTGGCGGAAGCAAAGTACAGAGGTACGGAGGCGTGCGCACGGGCTCGGGGAAGGGCTGGTACCGGAGGTCGC
>PVJC01043786.1:0-14419 GCA_004026665.1 Murina feae
CTACAACCCAAAAATATCTTTCTGCTGTTGACCGAACATAGAATTTTAATGGTGATATCAAATAACAATAATAATAGCAACAATGATAATGTTGAGATTAAGGCACTTCAGAAATTTTATAAAAATACTGTTCTCCATGAGGCACTGCACATTGAGCCACTCTCAAACACTGATGTAAGCCTGCAGAAGATTAGGCAATTAGCCTTTTAAAGAGGCTAAAAGGGAGTGGCCTGCAGATTTTGCTAGTGGAGAGAGATTTGGGGAGGTAGCACTGGAATAGAAAAAAACTTGATTGTTATTCAATAAGGGAATTAAACCATCAAGGAGCACCATAAGGGAACTGAGAATGCCATCCTGAAGAGGAATTACGGCCAATGGATGAGGGGACTTGTCAGTATATTACTAGTTTACAAAATTCCTTAAAGCAAATCTTCCCATAAATGTCTGCTTTTAGGAAAATAGCTGCTACAGGAGTTTATCTTGGAGAAGCTAAATGGATAGGTGATAAAGCTCAGTTAAGGGAAACTACTGCTGCAAGAATTGAGGACGTAAAACAAAATAGGGTGACAGTAACGGCTTAAAGGGGGGAGGTATGTTTGTGTGTTGCAAACTATAGGAAATAAGTCCACATGTTCATAGGCTGAAAACAAGATTCCAGAATAATTAGGAGAAGAGAGGGGATACTGTGGAAAAGGACAAAGACATTTTCTTCCTTTGAGATTTGAATAAAATGGGGTTGATAGGGATACATGGATTGGGGGAGTGGGGCTGGGAAATGAGAGTGCAAACTTTCATGACTTCTATGTTCTCTAGGAGGCAAAAGACAAGGTTAGTAATTAAATACGAAAGGTCTAGAGTGAAATAGTTTGGTGAAAATTGTAGAATATTCAAAATCTGCTTTGAAAAAGTAAAGTTGATTAGAATGGGAAGGAAAAGTATTGCCAAGATTTGTGGTTCAACTAGGGTTGGAAACCAGTGTCTAACTCTGGATACTCTCAGGAAAGGACAGATCCCAAAAACACAAACCTTTAGGAGGCTATCCATCAGGAAATGTTATGAAACAGAGTCCTGGGGCCAAGCCAAGGTATTCAGAATATTAGATAATCAGAGAACCCAGAGAAATCAGCTTGAAGCCAGGAGATGAAGCAGGTAAGAAAAGCCGAGATATCAGACCTAGAAATGGGGCAAACAGTTGGAATGAGGAGGCAAAAGGTCAGAAACTGAGCATGAGCAGCAAGGAAGAATGCCAACCGTGTGGGCAGTGGAGACCTGGTTCAGGAGAATGCGTTTTGCAAACACATTTATTTGGCTGCTCCATTCATTTTGCCTGTGGTTAGGTGAGTTATAGGTAGGTCCAGACAGGACCTGTACAGGGGTGCGCATGGATTCAGGATGCATCATTTTCCCTAGCAATCTCCACAGCCCTGGAGTAGGAACAAAGAAATCAGAGAGTTAGACTAACTCAGGGTTTAATATTTAGTTGGATAGGAATGTTGAAAAATCAACAAACAATGATCCAAGCCAAATGTTTTTTAAGTGTTGGCAGAAGTCTGCTAATAAACCAGAGTATAGGGGACTGGTTGGCTATAGAACATGTGAGTGGAAAAAAGAAGTGAAAAAGATGGCTATTATTTACTGAAAGGGCAACCCCATCCATATCCAAACACAGTTTATTCCAATCAATTCTGGAAATGGCTAAATCGTGACCCACAATGAGAAATTCTGCTGACCATGAATAGTAGAATAATGAGAAGGATGAAGAAAGAATGTAATGCTGCTTCCCACACTTTTACTGAAAAGGAAAAGAATGTCAGGCTACGAGAAAGGTCGGATCATGTCTGTGTCAGTGTGCATCAGGAGTATGTCGAAGGTAGAAAGTAGGGGGTTCACAAATCAGAGATATCTCAATTTAGGTCCATTTACATGAGCAGTTGACATTGGTCACTAGTCCCTGAGGTACTAGAAACCTGAGACGCAAATCAGAAAATAGCTGTCATTTTCATTAGTGCTTTACTGATTTGAACTCCCTTTGCCTTCTACTCTGCTGGGTGACTCTCAAGTTGACCCTGTGAGAGAAGAGTAATGATGCCCCTCCCTGGATATACAGAAGCAGAAACTACCATTAAGCAGATCCCTTACGCAGATGGCTCTAAGGCCCAATCTTCTTCCCTGATGCCATAGAATATGAGTAACACAAGCTTTACATCTCATAGCACAACAGAGAAAAACGCCCCTACAGAGCAGAAATATCAGCTTTAGATTCAGGCCCCACAAGTATCCATGGAGAGAATAGTACTTATGGTTTCTGGGTGTCATACATGAATAAATCTATAGTGTTTAATAAGTTATAAGAAAATGTTATCTCTTTTATCACTAAGTCATTTGTGTAAGCATAAATCTATAGATTTGGCAGAATTCGTAATGACTCCATATGCCCACAACTAAGGCTCAATTGGTCTTTATTACTGATGAGCACTTCTGTGCTGTTTTCTATTACATCATTTGAAATATTGATCTTAAGTTATTAGCACAGGACCATGAATCAAGTGTGTGTTTACATGCTGCAGCTGAAGACACAGATCCAGCCGTATCATAATAGGGAATGCAAAGTATTGCAACTCCCTAAAGAAATTTGCTGAAACTGGTTGGACATACTCTGAATTACTTGTTTGGTTAATTATCAATGGCTCCAAAGTGGACCACTGCAAAAGCTTTCTCCAAAGCCTCGGGAAGTTTGTAGGTATTCTGCTTCTTTTACAATCTACACAAGGTTCTCTTCGTTGATTGCCCTGTGTGCTACATGCATCCTTGCCCTTTGCACTAATGGTTTGTATGCAGCCCTGCTCATTTATCACACTGCCCTGACAGTTTAAATAGTCTTCCAGTCCTCTCAGGTGGGGTTTGAATGCGAACATAAGATCTTTACCATGATAATAAACACACTCATCAGGTCACTATGAATGAAGACATTGAACATGCAAGTCTCCAAGTCCTTATTACCCAATATTTTTCTTAAAGCTTCCAGGTCCCAGACTGATAATTACCACATCATATGGCTGTTGCTTCCCTTATTATCTTATTATCTTCTCTTAATATCCTTGGTAATTAAGATCATATCCAGTGTGTCTGGAGGAAAGGTAACCTAGATGAGACTTCCTAAGATGTTATCTGATGCAGGCACAAAATCTGTAATGAGAAGAATTCTGATGAAAACATAACATGGACCAAAAGATATTGACGTATTCATGTTTGTTCCAGGGGGCAAGCTATGGGAATGTTTGGATTTTTCTTGCTTTTGTTCATTTTTAACATATGCCAGGTGATTCACATTGTGTCAGCTCATCCATGTGGAAACTGTGATTCTCAGAATTCCTTTTTCTACATAGTTCCAAGTTCCTATGGGTCACAGAAACCAGCTCCCATCAGGTTTCCGTTTCTCTGACTCGTGGGCCAGCTATGTGCTTAGCTCCCTGGTGAAGGGCACCAACCTCATATGCGAGTCACAGTGCTGATGTTGAGGCATGGCCATGTCAGGAGACTTACGTGGGTTCCAGTTCTATAGGAGCACAGATGTATTCAGTCCCTCACCAACGTCACCATCCCTCCTTCCCAATGGCCTGGCCTGCCAACTTCAGGCCCATCATTCAATGTAGAAAAGCAGGCTTATATAAACTGTTTAACCAGCTTCTACAAATGTCTAAGGCCAAATCCCTTTGATAAATCCCTAGACTTTATCACTCCCACTGGTGCTGTTTCTCCAATCAGGACTTGACTAATAAAATATGCTTATCTCTTATACACAGGGGGATAATGTCTAGTAAAATAAGCTTCAACATCCTAATTCACATAACTTATTAAAATTTGGAGGGTAAAAGAGAAAAATTCCACATTTATAATTTTAATCTGATATTTTGAGGGGTCTAAGCTTTAAAATAATTTTATTTTAAAACAGTTATCCCTGGGATGTAACAATAAAATTAAAGGAGACTTAATATTACTTCCCACAAACCTTTCTAAAAGCCACATTCATACAGAAATTAATGCAGTCATTAGAGAACAATGTCCTTAATTAGGACATGGATCAATTTTGTAATCTCAACCACTGAAAAAAATTTCCTAGTTTCAGCATCATGAAGACATAATTCTTCTTACACTTGGGAAAATAAAAACTCGTTTTAAGACATGGAAAATATTTTGTAGTGAATACACTAACTAAAGATAAGTGAAAACAGGAACTGAGCTAATAAAATTATTTAGAGAATACGAACATTCTACCCTATTTGTTCATGCAGGCTATTGATCTAAATTACATTACATACGTAGTTCTCTTCTACTTTTTCTTATCCCACAGAGAAAGTAATGTGCTGGGATAAATTTATAATTACTAGAACTCTGTAATTCAAAAGGCAGAGTTGAAGTTTGATATGTGTTCCATAATTGTCTAGTTTTGTTTCTGTCCTTATATTACCTATATGTGTAAGGTATGGGACTCTTAACATCCTAGTCACTCAATGCCACTTAGCAATTCAAATGTGTTTAAGGCACAGTCACTGATGCTACAAAAGATACATGGAGGATAAATTCAGTAAAATATATAAGAGGAATGTGGCCTGTGCCAAAGCTCCAGGGGGAGAACTTACTCTAAGGAAGAAAGAGAGAAGGGTGGAGGATGTTACTATTTTACTCCCCTAAAAGACTAAAGGAATCAGAAACACCAATCAGAGAGAATATATGCACCCCTATGTTCAGCGCAGGACAATTTACAACTCTAATATTTGGAAACAGCCTAAGTACCCATCAGCAGATGAGTGGATTAAAAACCTGTGGTACATTTACACAGTGGAATACTATGCTGCTGTAAAAAAGAAAGAACTCTTACCGTTCACAACAGCATGGATGAACCTGGAAAGCATTATGCTAAGCAAAATAAACCAGTTAGAGAAAGGTAAATATCACATGATCTCACACATTTGTGGAATATAATGAACAACATAAACTGATTAACAAAAATAGATCCAGAGACATAGAAGCATTGAACAGACCATCAAACCTCAGGGGAGCGCTAGGGGTGGGTGGGAAGTGAGAGGTAAGAGATCAACCAAAGGATTTGTATGCATGCATGTAAGCATAACCAATGGACACAGACAGTAGGGAGGTAAGGGCATGTGCTCTGGGTTAGGAGCAGCTGGGAAAAGGTCAATGGAAAAAAAGGAGACATATGTAATACTTTACACAATAAAAAATTTAAATATTTTTTAAAAAGAAGAGGACAAAGTAAAGTCAATGGTGAGTAGAATAATTAATGGCATATTTTTTATGAAATAAAGTGAAAGTTATAAAAAAGAACTAAAGGAACAGAAGAGAAATGGGTGTTAAAGAATCTACAAGATGAAGAAAGGGTGCTATGGTAAAAACATACTACATATGTGTATATTTTAATGTAAACCCATAAACTAAAGCCCATATGCAAACTTTAGTAAAGTCTACATTTGTAGCAAATATTGTGTGCAAGTGGATTCTACTATAGAAAATTTGAAAAGGTATTTATTTTCTATTGGTTCACAGAAGATCTATGAACGTCTAATCTACATAGACCTATTGGGTTTTTTTAAAGCAAAGAGGGTTCTGTGTAATGTCTGGATTAGAAAATTAAGTTAGTGAATGGACAAGCACAAGTATTCCAGTTACCACAATATAAGAGAATACAATGGAGTCTGTATAAAGATGAAATTATTTTGGTAGAGAGATAAAGAAAAGCATTTCAGACAAGATGGTTAATTATGTGAATCTTGAAAGGCAAAGAGATTTCAAATGTAAATATAGAATTACAGATATTGGCAATGAAAGGAGGAAGTCACTGAATGAGAAAACTCATAGTCTGTTAAAGAAATCAGCGAAAGCATCTAAGGTATAACATATATATACATATATACATATAAGGGAGTGATAAGAGATAAAACTGGGGCAGTAGGTTATATAACGTATTGTGGACTAGCGAACCCTGTCTGCCAAACTAAATAGTTTATTTATTGGAGTTAGGATCCCAAGAAGGTGTCTTCTTAAGAGAACAATTATAGAGACAGCTGGTGATGCAGAAAGTTTATTTGGCACTTGTGTGGGTTGAACCAGGTAGTGTAAAGGCAAGAGTTTAGGGACCAGTTCAGAGACAATATGGCAGACCATAAATAATGAGGACCTAGAAATTCACCATAAGTGTGAGGTGCAACTATTTTATTATAGAAAGGTGTGGTAGGAGAAAGAACAAATGCAGTTTTATATACATGCTCATATTATTTTCATGAAACAAAGTGAGGTCATTTTTTTAGAACAGCATGATGAGGTTACAATTTAAGAAAAGTAGAGCCTGGCCCTGTGGCTCAGTTGGTTGAGCATCACCTGGTACACTGAAAAGCTTGCAGGGTTCAACTACCAGTCAGGACACATTCCTAGGTTGTGGGTTTGATCCCTGGTTGGGCCCACTAAGGTAGGCAATCAATCAGTGTGTCTCTCTCTCTTTCTCCCTCCTTCTCTCTTTGTCTCTCCTTTCTTTTATCTCTAAAATCAATAAAAAAAATCCAATAAAAATATCTTTGGGTATTTTTTAAAATACCCAAATAAAGTAGAAAGGTTAATGAATCAGTACCTATGGTAGTATTTATCCATCAACCTCACAGGTTGATGGAACTGTCCTGTCCATTCTATTTCATCCACATTGTTCCCACTGGAAATGCCCAACAATTCTACCACAAATGTGCCTCCTCGGCCACAGATGATTAGCCCAGACTCAAGTGTAATGGAATCAGAATGTTCACCAAAAATTTTTGGAACTGAGTTGAAAAAGTCAGTCTTTCCAGTAATCTGGATTTTAAGATGGAAGACTGAATAATACATCCTGTTGTCCTTTGATTGTATTTCCCATGTTTTCCAATATGTAGAAGACAGAGCAGGTGCAATCTGAACAAAAACATAAATATAATCAATTCACAAAAAAAGATAATAAAAGATATGGAGGGAGATAAAATTCAATTCCCTTGCTCCATTGTAACAGAGAATCAGTCTTATTCTTAGTTCTTTGATTCTCTGAGACATTATAGAAAGATTTTAATAAATCCCGCCCCCCACATTACTTAAACTAGTTCAAGTTGGTTGTCAGAGACTTGCAACAAAAGGTTATAATTAATAAAAATTGTTCTGGAGGATTAGCAGTAGAGCTTACTAGAGAGACATCTAACCATTACCATACACTGTTATGGGGTCCAAATAAAGTTAGAGACAATGGCAATAGTATTAATCTGCATAGTATGCCCATTTCTGCAGAAGTATTCTCTAGCCCAGGAACAGATGAAGTAAAGGTTAACTAATGAATTGGTCAAAAATTGAGTTGTAGTTTGAATTATAAAGAAATTCAGTGGAAGTGCAGTAGGATATGCGGGTTAGTGATATTGACAAGCATGCGATTGACACTGAAACAGAAGTGTCTCTCAAAGGGAATGATGTAATCCATTAGTGATATCTGCCCTGACCAGAGGGATAGGAGGCACAAATGTGATTCTTTAACATATTCCTTTCTTTCTTCTTTTCAGGTTCTATATTTATATGCTATAATTCTTTTAGCAAAACCAAATTAATGGGACTGTCCAAATAAAGATTATAGTAAAAGGACTGATATAAAATCACTATGCAAACCTAAAGAGGTGTTTTTGTTTTTGTTTTTGTTTTTGTTTGGGGGGGGGATAGAACAAAACATGTGATATATCTTAAGGATAGGCTACTAGAAAAAATATTCATACAGAAGAAATAAAAATTTTGGTCTTGATGTTATAGGAATAAAAATTTGGGCTAAAAAGAGAACTGCTTAAATATCATTGTAAAATAAAATAGTAACTGGACGTGCTGCCATTTTATTGTTTTCCATTTCTATGCTTCCTATTCTGTATGATTTTGAAGAGGGAAACTATTACTGTTGGTGCCCCACTCAAAGTCCCTCAAACTATTCCAATACCTGCTTTCCTCATTTTCAGCTGCCTTCACCTGCATTTCCCTGCCTGTGTATTTTACCTGGATACCAAAGCCACTGTGTCCTAGCGATGCCTCAGAATGAACACCCCCCTCAGGAGCACCCCACAACCAATAATGAAACGAAGTTTGGGGCATAGAAATCCCAGCTTATTCTCCCCACCTCCATGTGATTCTGAAATGCACCCAGACTTTCTCAGTGAGAGCAAAATGTGGCTTTGCTCAGTAAGAACCTGCTTGCTGATTCCCTTGTGATTGGCTGCCTTTCCTTTCCTACTTGGCTTTCCCACTCTTTACTGGCATATCCTCAACTTATCTGTCAAATAAATAACTTGAACGTGAACATTTGTCTCTGGGAAAATGCACACTACAAACATATTTGGGTAGAACCAGGGGAATCATTTTAAAGTATCATTCTGGGGCCTCTTTTGCAGGAGTCAGGATTGGAAGTTTTATTTTATATCCTGGGGTAAGAGGTGTGTCAGTTATTTAATTTTAAGTAGCACAGAGTTATAAAAGATGTTTGAGCTATTAATTAAGGATAATATAAAATTGAACAAGATAATATAAAATATAAAAGTGAGAAGAGAAACCAGAAGTTAACATTTTATTAGGAAATGGGATGGGGCAGATGAAGTGGGCAAAGTGGGTCAAATATATGGTGACAGGAGAAGACTAGACTTTGTGACAATGGGCATACAATGGACTATAGAGATGTCATGTTATAAAGTTGTATGCCTCACACTTATATAATAGCATCAGTAACAAGTAGATTTAATTAAAAATAACAATAGATTTTAAAAGCTTTAAAATAAAGAAATTCTAAACAAAAAAGAATACTTAAAATTCTATGAATGCGTTATGTGAGACTACCTAGCTGTTAAAGATTAGTGTGGTATACTGAGAGTTAAGAAAATCAAACCATTTTTAAGAACTAAGGAAAGATGTATGACTACATCAGCAATTCATATATGTGTTAAAATAATCCTTACCTAGTTATTAAAATTTGTCTTCTTAAAACTTCTGCCAAAAACATACAAGTGTTCAATTCTCTGAAATGGAAAACACTATTTTAATCACTTTTTGAAAATATATCATGCATCACAACTATCTAATTTAATAAAAGAGTAATATGCAAATTGACCCTCACTCCATTACACCTAAGCCATGCCCACCAGCACAGCCACACCCACCAGCCAATCAGAGTGACTATATGCAAATTACCCAGCCAAGATGGTGGCCAGCAGCCATGGAGCTTGAACAAGCAGGAGGATTGCCCCAGTGATACAGGAAGCTAAGCTTCCTGTCTGCCTAAACTGGCTGTGGCCTCTGCTCAAAGCAACAAAGTTTCAATTATAAAAGATAAATAAACCCCAGAGACCTGCTTCCAGCCTTGGGCTCAAGGAAGCACTGGGAGCCTGGGTTATCAGGGGCAAACTGACCTGGACTCCAGTTAAAGCAAGAAAGTTTCAACTTTAGAAGTTAAATAAATTCCAGCCAGCCTCGCTGCAAACAGCCATCAGCCACTCACCCAGGCTGGCCAGGTACCCCAGCAAGGACCCCCTCCCTGAAGGGGATGTGGCCAGCCTGCAAACAGCCATCAGCCACTCACCCAGGCTGGCCAGGTACCCCAGCAGGAGCCCACTCTCTGAAGGGGATGTGGACAGTCTGAAAATGGCCCTCAGCCCCTCATCCAGGCTGGCCAAACATCCCAGCAAGGACCCCCTCCCTAAAGGGGATGTGGCCAGCCTGAAAATGGCCCTCAGCCCCTCGCCCAGGCTGGCCAGACACCCCAGTGAGGACACCCACCTTGAAGGAACTGTGGCCAGCCTGCAAACAGCCATCAGCCACTCACCCAGGTTGGCCAGGCACCCCAGAGGGGCTCCCACCCTGATCCAGGTTACCCTTCAAGACCAGCTGGTCTCCACGCATGCACCAGGCCTCTATCCTATATAATAAAAGGGTGATACGCAAATTGACCCTAACAGCAGAACCACTGGGAATGATTGGTCACTATGACACACAATGACCACCAGGGGACAGATGCTCAATGCAGGAGCTGCCCCCTGATGGTCAGTGCGCTCCCACAGGGGGACTCTGCTCACCCACAACCCAGGCTGCCATCTGCTAGCACAGCAGTGGTGGCGGGAGCCTCTCCCGCCTCTTCAGCAGAGCTAAGGATGTCCGACTGCAGCTTAGGCCTGCTCCCTGCTGGCAAGTGAACATCTCCTGAGGGTTCCCGGGCTGCCAAGGGGATGTCTGGCTGCCAGCTTAGGCCAGATTCCTCGGGGAGAGGGCCTAATCCAGCAGGTGGACATCTCCCGAGAGATCTCAGATTGCTAGAGGGCACAGGTGGGCTAAGGGATCCCCCCACCTAGAGTGCACAAACTTTTGTGTACTGGGCCTCTAGTAGTTAATAATACTGTACTGCATATTTGAAAGTTGATAAGCTTATAAATCTTAAAAGTTTTCATCACAAGAAAAATAACCTAACACTATGTAAGATGATGGATGTTGACTAATCTGATTGTGGGATCATTTCTCAGTATATACAAATATCAATCATTATATTGTGCACCTGAAAGTAACAGACTATATATCAACTATTATTCAAATAATTCCTAATTGAAACATTTATTCATATTAGTCTTTCCCTATGCCACTTAATTAAATTCAGATACCATATGTACAATGAAACCTGAGGAATTCTGATGCTATCTTTGCCACATGTTTGTATATTCTTCAAGGGAAATATAAATTTCATTAATGTACATCTACACAATGAAATACTATGCTGTTGTAAAAAAGAAAGTACCATTCACAACCGCATGGATGAACCTGGAGAGCATTATGCTAAGCAAAATAAGCCAGTCAGAGTAACATAAGTATCACATGATCTCACTCATTTGTGGAATATAATGACAACATAAACTGATGAACAAAAATAGATCCAGAGATATAGAAGCATCAAACAGACTGTAAAACCACAGAGGGAAGGCAGGGAAGGGTGGTGGAAGAGGCAGGGGGAAAGAAAGCAACCAAAGGACTTGTAGGCATATAAGCATAACCAATGGACACAGACAGTAGGTGGATAAGGGCCTGTACTAGGATGTGGGAGAGGGTGGGGAGAATAAATGGGTGGAAAAAGGAAACATATGTAACACTTTCAACAATAAAAATTTTAAATCCTATCTAATAAAAGAGTAATATGCAAATTAGGTGTCACTCCATCACAAAGATGGCCACCCCCGTAGCCACAAGATGGAGATGTCCATAGCCACATCCTATCTAATAAAAGAGTAATATGCAAATTATGCATCACTCTGTCATAAAGATGGCTTCCCCCATAGCCACAAGATGGTGGTGCTCAGTCCAGCTCAGCCCTGCCACTGAAGTGGTAGGGCCTGTTAGCTAGGCAGGTGGCAGGGGAGGTGGGGGGCCCGAGGGGCAGAACAGGCGATCAGAGGAGACTGGGAGTCCCCTGCCCAGGCCATAGGCCTTTGCCAGAGGCCTTAGGCATGGGCAAGGGCAGAGCTGGTGATCAAAGGGGGCAGGGGCAGAGCCAGTGATCAGAGGAATATGAAGGTGTCCTACCCAGGCATAAAGCCTGGGTCAGAGGCCTCAGGCCTAGGCAAAGGCAAGGCCGGAGATTGCAAGAGCTTGAGTTCCACAGAACCAGTGATTGGAGGGTCAGGGGCAGAGCCTGCGATCGCAGGGGTCTGGGCACTGATGGAGCCAGCAAACTAGGGGTCTGGGGGTCCCCTGCCCAGGCCTTCAGCTTTGGCCAGAGGCAGCAGTGAGGCAGGGATGGAGCTGGCAATATCAGGGCCTGGGCTGGGGCAGAGCTGGTGATCACGGGGGTCTGGGCAGGGGTGGAGCCAGCAATGCAGGGGTGTGGGCATGGGCGGAGCTGGCAGTGCAGGGGTCTGGGGGTCCCCTGCCCTGGTCTGCAGCCTTGGCCAGAGGCTGCCAGTGGGGCAGGGGCAGAGCTGACGATGGCAGGGGGCAGGATCAGAGCTGGTGATCACAGAGGCCTGGGCTCTGTGAAGCCAGAGATTGGAGGGGTTTGGGAGTCCCCTTCCCAAGCCTGCATCCTTGGCCAGAGGTTATAGGCCTGGGTAGGGGTAGAGCTGGTATTGGAGGGTCAGGGATGGAGCTGGTGATTGGAGTGAACTACAGAGGAAACACCTTTTCTTGCCACTTACTGGCTAATCTCCCTGTATGCCACTGGTAATATTCTTAGTAACTTGGGTAATAAGAATCCAAAAAGGTGATCTAGGGTTTTTCCACCACACTCCTGGAGAAAAATATGAAGGCCCACTGCTGGACGGCTAAGAAATGTCATACCCTGCCCTAGCTGATTTGCCTCAGTGCATAATGCCCCAGCCTTCTGACTGCAGGGTATGGGTTCAATTCTGACCAAGGGCATGTACCTAGGTTGCAGGTTTTTCCCTGGGGCTGGGGCCCAGGGCATATGCAGGAGGCAACCAACCAAAGTGTTCCTCTCACTTTGACGTTTCTCTTTGTTTTCCCCTTCTCTTCCACATTCTCTAAAAATCAATGGAAACATATCCTCAGGTTAGGATAAAAACAAAAGGAAGGAAGAAATGTCATATCCTATGAAAGATACATCTTGAAAATGCCTAAAGAAAGTTTTCATTTCTTCATGGTGAAGAGACTGGAGTTCATGTTGATGAAAACACCTTGGTGGCTGCAGTGTCTGGCAGTGGCTGCAGCAGCGGGGTGATGGGGCTGGTCGCTTTCCCTGATTAGCCTGGTTGCCTCCCACAAAGGGAGGCTAGACTGCAGCTTAGGCCCACTCCCCAAGGGGAGCAGTGAGCGGGCCTAACCCATCAGTAGACACCCCCTGAGGGCTCCCAGTATATGAGAGGAGACAGGCTGGGCTGAGGATCTCTCCCCCCCCACCCCCCCAGTGCTCGAATTTTGTGTTCTGGGACCCCAGTATATATATAAAATAAAATAAATTTTATTACTGCCATTTATTTCTGCATAAAGCTGCATCTATTTTCTCTGACTCAAAGAGGATGAGATTATAGAAATTTGTAAGATTATAATTAAAGTCATAAAAGTATATGGTCACATCATACTGCTGGGAGCTATAATAAATGGTATATAAAGTCAGATATTCTGTTATAAAGTTTACTGCTTTTTTTCAGCGAACTGAATTATTAATTTTAATTTATTCATCTAGCAACAATCATTGTATTAAAATGAAATATTCATTACAAATATTCACATGTGGTCTGTTAAAATATAAAAGTAAATACAATATATATAAATATTTTAATTCTTTTAAATAAAACCCAGCATTTATACTGTGAACTAATTCAGAAAATGTACTAGCTTTATTTTATAAGGTAGAGTTGTGCTGCATACACAAACGATGTTAGCATATTATGTTGTAAAAATTTTAAGGAAAAAAAACAACTGCAACATTAACTTCCTGACTGAGATTAGGATGCTTATTAATGGAGCTGTTGATTTGTAGCAGTTGGGTGGTGGTGGTTTGAGTGATCACTAACATTGATTGAATAGTTATGAACTGTATGCCAGCTGCATGCTAAATGCTTTAGATACTGACTCACATTATTATTATTACTAGAGGATCAGTGCACGAATTCATGCACTAGTGGGGTCTCTGGGTCTGGCTGGTGATCAGGGCTGATCAGAGGGGCTGGCTGGCCAGAGGGAGGAACCACGGAAGGTTGGCTCCAGCAGCAATCTAACCAATGTCCTATTCTGCAAGGAATCAGGCTCCTTCCTCCCTCCTGTCTGGGTCTAGGGTTCGGGTGAACCAGATTCGGAGCTGTCAGGGCCCCAACAGCAAGGTCTGGGTCAGTGTGCGTCATAGTTACCAGCCAGTGGTCAGTCATTCTGGTCATTCCGGTCGTTCAGTAGTAATGGTCACTTAGGCTTTTATATTTATACTAGGTGCCCGGTGCACAAAAATTTGTGCACTCGGGGTGGAGGGAGTCCCTCAGCCCGGCCTGTGCCCTCTCACAGTCTGGGACACCTCAGTGGATGTCCTATGATGGCCCCAGTCTGCCAGGCGCCTTCTGTGTATGTGTGAGTGTATGTGTGTGTGTGGCCACTGGGGACCTGCCCCCAGCTGCATCTGAGGCTCGGAGAAGTCCTCCTGTGTGTGTCTACCTGCTAGGGGCCTGCCCCCAGGCACACCGTGGAGGCTTGGAGCAGGCACCCCCTCTATGTTGATCTCTCAGACTCTTGCCCTCCCCTGCATGTTGTTCTCTTTTTTGAGTGTGGCCAGGGCTGGGTGCGGCCTGCCTGCCAAGCTTGCCTACTGCCCATCTTCCTCCAGCCACCAGAAAGCAGGGAAATCCCCGCCTCGTGGTCAGGCCAGCCTTTTCCTGCTCCCTGATCC
>PVJC01043787.1:0-14376 GCA_004026665.1 Murina feae
ACCAGAGGTCTGGTGCACAAAATTTGTGAGTAGATACAGTCCCTAGGCCTGGCCTGTGATGAGGGCCATCTTCCCAGGCTGCCTGAACCTGGCCCTGCCCCGACTGTGGGGTGCTCTCTGTGTGTGGGGCAAGGGCCTTGGCATCCCTGGCTACCCACCCCCAGTTCCCCATTCTTCGTTGAGCAATCAGAGTCTGCCAGCTGGGGAAAGGGACCAAGAGGCAGTCAGTGGTTTGTTTTCCTCCATTTCTTTCATTTGTGACCTGTTTCTTTGTCTCCGCATTTTGGCTGCTTCCCTCTGTTGATAGAGTGGCTTTGTGTGCTAGGTGTCCTATAGGGCCCAGTGGCTCAGCCTCTCAAATTGCCTGAGGTGGACACTCTTGGTGCACCCCTTTGTGGGCTGTGTGCACAGTTTTTGTTGTAGTTAAGCCTTGATTGCTGTTGGTATCACTGGGAGGAATTGACCTCCAGGCCAGTTGGCTGTGTGGACCAGTTGTGTCTTCAATGGGATAACTTCTGTGCTGGAGACACTCTTATGGGGCAAGACTTGCTTCAGTGGGTCTTTGGTACTCACTGAGTCTGCCCAGGTTTCTAGGCAGAGAAAGGCAAGGCCATTCATATGCAAAAGCCTCTGCACACAGCTTGGGTGGGGTTGTAAATTGGGTAGAACAGGGTCTCAGGGAATCACCAGGGAAGAGAAAACTGCAATGGCTGCTTGTCTGCTCTGCCTTGGAAAGGTCCCAGGGTCTGTGTCCCGCAGCCCCATGCAGGAACAAAGACCTCTGCAAGCATCTCTGAAGAGAAAGCCACCCTCATGTTCCAGCCCAATGCCTGACAGTCCAGTTTCTCTCTGTATGAGTCTGGGTCCCCAAATTCTCACCCAGAACTGGAGTTCAGAGCAATTGGGAGCTTGTATCTCCCTCCCAATTGAAAAAGACAATAGCATATGCAGTTGCCAACCCCTTTCACACGCTCCTCCATACCTCTGCACTTCAACACCTCTGCACCTCCTACCAGACTCAATGCACTTTTCTCTTTCCTTCTAGTTGTAGAAATTCCACTCAGCCAGCTTTCCTGTGATTCTGGATGATAGTCGTTTTGTCTTTTAGTTGTAGTTTTAATGTGGTTGTGCATGGCAGCAAACTCAGGTGTTTACATATGCCACCATCTTGATTGTATTGGTTATAGAGTTCAAAACATGGTTATAAAGTTACTCAAGAATCTTCTATAAACCTCTGAGAAATATCATGAGACCCTCAAGGATATGAAAAAAGACCAATTAGAAATTGAGCATACACTGACTGAAATAAAGAATAATATACAGAGATCCAACAGCAGACTAGAGGATCACAAGAATCAAGTCAAAGATTTGAAATATGAAGAAGCAAAAATCATCCAACCAGAAAAGCAAAAGGAAAAAAAGAATAAAAAAATATGAAGATAGTGCAAGGAGCCTCTAGGACAACTTCAAGCATACCAACATCACAATTACAGGAGTTCTAGAAGAAGAGAGAGAGCAAGATATTGAAAACCTATTTGAAGAAATAATGACAGAAAACTTCCCTTACCTGGTGAAAGAAAGAGACTTCCAAGTCCAGGAAGTGCAGAGAACCCCAAACAAAAGGTATCCAAAGAGGACTAGACCAAGACACATCATAATAAAAATGCCAAGGGCAAAAGACAAAGAGAGGATATGAAAAGCAGCAAGAGAAAAACAGTTGTTTCCTACAAGGGAATACCCATACGACTGTCAGCTGAGTTTTCAACAAAACTATGCAGGCCAGAAGGGAGTGGCAAGAAATATTCAAAGTGATGAATAGCAAGATTACTCTACCCTGAAAAGCTGTCATTTAGAATTGAAGGTCAGATAAAGAGCTTCACAAGTAAGAAAAAGCTTAAGGAGTTCATAACTGCCAAACCAGTATTATATGAAATGCTGAAGGATATTCTTTAAGAAGAGGAAGAAGAAGAAAAAGGTAAAGATGAAAATTATGAACAACAAAGTGACAACAAATACATATGTATCAACAAGTGAATCTAAAAATCAAGTGAATAAAAAATCTGTCAAACAGAATAAACTAGTGAATAGAATAGAATCAGGGGCATAGAAAGGGAGTGGACTGACAAGTCTCAGAGGGAAGGGGGTGTGGGGGTGCAGGAAGAGACCGGACAAAAATCATACACCTGTGGATGAGGACATTGGGGGCGAGGTAAGGGCAGGGGGTGGGGTGTGAACCAGCTGGAGGGGAGCCATGGGGGGAAAAAGAGGAACAACTGTAATAATCTGAACAATAAAGATTTATTAAAAATAAAAGAGGTGGTCAGTGTGCCTCATAGTGACTGGTCAAGCAGTTTTTCTGGTCGTTCCACCATTAGGATCAATTTGCCTATTACCCTTTTATTATATAGGATGGGTGTTGGATTTTGTCAAATGATTTTTTTGCATTGATTGATATGATCATGTGATTTTTATCTTTCAATTTATTTATGTGATTTATCATGTTTATTGATTTGCAAATACTGTACCAGTTTTGAATCCCTGGAATTAACCCCACTCGGTCATGGTGAATGATCATTTTAATATATTGCTGGATCCAATTTGCTAATAGTTTGTTAAAGATTTTAGCAACTATGTTCATCTGGGATATTGGCCTACAATTCTCTTTCTTTGTAGTGTCTTTATCTGGTTTTGGAATTAGGATAATGCTGGCCTCATAAAAAGTTGATAGCTCTTTTTTAGTGTTGAATAATATTCCATCTTCTGGCTATAGCACAGTTTATTAATACACTCACTTAATGAAAGACATCTTGGTTGCTTCCTGCATCTGTGTGTAGGTTTTTGTGTGAACATAAGCTTTCAAGTCATGTGGGTACATAGTAAGTAGAGTGATGGTTGGATCATATAGTAAGAGTTTATGTTGTTTCGTAAGAAATTGCCAACTGTCTTTCAAAGGATCTGTACCATTTTGCATTCCTGCCAGCAATGAATGAGAGTTCCTGTTGATCCATATTGTTGCCAGTATTTAGTGTTGTCAGTGAATTTTAGTTATTCTAAGAGGTGTGTAGAATCTCATTGTTTTGTTTTTCTTCTTTATTGAATTCTCTGGGGTGACATTGGTTAAAAAATTACATAGGTTTCAGGTGTATACTTTTATAATACACTAGAGGCCCGGTGCACAAAAATTTGTGCACTCAGCGGGGAGCCCTCAGCCCAGCCTGTGCGCTCTTGCAGTCTGGGACCCCTTGGGGAATGTCCACCTGCTGGCATGCCTGGCCAGCCTGGGTGAGGAGCTGATGGCTGTTGGCAGGGTTGCCAAACCCCCCAGTGGGGACCTTCACCCCATGGGGATGTGTACAGCCTGGCTGAGGGGCTGAGAGCCATTTCAGGCTGCCCACAGCCCCTTCAGGGTTTGGGTCCCTACTGGGGTACCTGGCTAGAAGCAGGTATCTGGAATTTATTTAACCTCTATAATTGAAACTTTGTTGCCTTGGTCTCAGGCTCCAAGCCTGGGTTGCCCCTGACAACCCAAGGTCCCAGCCCTGCAGGTATCTGGGGTTTGTTTATCTTCTATAATTGAAACTTTGTAGCCTTGAGTAGAGCTCAAGGTCCACAGAGCCCTGGCTTCCTCCATTTCCTGGGGCAACTCCAGCTCTGTGGCTGCCGCCATCTTAGTTGAGTTAATTTGCCTATTTGCTCCTCATTGGTTGGTGGGAGTGGCTTGTGGGTGTGGCTTGTGGGGGTGACAGGGTGAGGGTCAATTTGCATATTACTTTTTTATTAGATTAGATCATCTGTATATTGTATTATGTGTTCACCACCCCACGTCACTGTTATTGTTTTAATTTGCAATTCCCTGTTGTCATATTATGTGGAGCATCTTTTCATATGCTAATTCACCATCTCTGTATCTTCTTTGTTAAGATATATGTTTAGATCTTTTGTTATTTTTAAAGTAGAGTTGTCTTCTTATTGTTGAGTTTTAAGGACTATTTGTACACTTTGGATAACAGCACTTCATTATATATGCATTTTGGAAATATTTTTTCTAAGTGTATGGCTTGTTTTATCCTTTTGAGCTTCCAGTTTTTTAAAGGCAGTCTAGAATTTTCTTGGCTATTTTTGGACATTTATTTTGTCATTCAAATTTCATTATAAACTTGTCAGGTTGTACCAAAAAGTACTATTGGGATTTTGTTTGGCATTCTTTTATACTTATGGATGAGTCTTGAGAGAACTGTCATGGTGTATCCCTCAATTTATTTAGGTCTCCCTTTCTGTCCTTCAATAAAGTTTTATAAGATTCTGCATACTGCTGATGTACATATTGTGATCTATTTATTTATTCTTTATTTTAAATTAAGTTTATTGGGGTAACAGTGTTTAATAACATGATATAAATTTCAGGTGCACAATTTTATAATATAACATCTGTATACTCTATTGTGTGATTACCACCTGTACCCTAGTACCTTTCATCTATTTATTATTTAAGTATCTATAACCAGTCTGCCATATGAGCAAGCAGAAGAAGGAGGGCTGATTACATCCCTGGCAGGTGACATAGGGTTCTGATCTACTTGTTCATGCAGCTTACTTGTGTCATTTGGGACTGTTTTTCTCAGTCCTGGAGTACAATTTCTATCTTATGATAGACAACTGCTATACTGGACTAACTTTATGACTTGGTTACTTTTACAGAACTCAGCTTATAACCAGTTCTAGATACGTTGTCACTTGATGTCCCATAGCTAATCATTCCATTTTAATTGGCATATAGCTGTTCATTGGTCTTGCCATATATTTGACTATTGTGATAATGTTTTTAAAGAACCAGCTTTTAGTTTTGTTAATCATCTCTATAGTTTGTCTATTTTATATTTTATTAATTTTTGCTTTTACTTTTATTAGTTATTTCCTTCTATATTCTTTAGTTTTAGCAGCAGTGTGCTGGAGCTAGCTCATATAAACTAATGAGAGCCATTATTAAATTTTCAGGGAATTTGCAATTGATTGTTTAAAACAGCCATTATTAAAAATTAAATTACATTAAATTATAATAAAATAAATTATCTTAGAAACAAAGTTAATAAACATTCAAAACCTGCCATTCCTCAATTAGTTTACTACGTTTTACTGTTATATATGCTCTTGAGGCTATTAATTTTGTGTGTCAACATAGGAAATGTTATATAATGGTGTGCTACTGTGCATCTTTTCCAGGTGATGTTATGGCAGTGTAAAATTGGCCATGGTTAGAATATTTCAACCATAGAGATCTGTACATGTTATAAACCGGGGCTTGATTTTTTTTGTGTGTGATTGTCTAGACTTAGAAAATGATGAAAAGTATTAATAATGTAGGTTGAACTTAAAGCTGTGCTGTATCTATAGCTATTGCATTTTTAAATAGCAAAAAAAATTTAAGGAAATATTCTTCCAGTGTTAGAAAACTATTATCTGAGAAAGCAAATAAGTCACTGATATCACTGACAAGTGAGTGCAGTTCCTACATAATTCTTCATTGTTTCATTTTATCTTACTCATTGACATAAATGAAAATATAAACCAACATGTATAGTGGAAATATATATGCTCAAAGATCTGATTCTTAAACATTAACAGCACACTACTGCTGTATCCTGTTATTTTTCTATCTTTTTTAGTTGAGTCTTTGCTTATTAAGTTTCAGTATTTCTTATTTTGTAATAATTGCCTGTATACCTTTATATTTCCTTTCTAATTTCCAATTTAGCTAGTGATGCACTAATAAACAGACTCTTAGGGAAAAAAAGAACAAAGGGAAAAAATAAAAAGAAGCCCTGACTTTTATCACTTGCCTGTTTTCACAGTATATATGCTTCTACCATGGCTGATTTAAAGCTGTTTAATAACTGGTTGGCAGAATTCCTGAATATTTAAAGGCAGTCTTGGGGAGCTGTTGCTAAGCAGTGCTAGCCTGCCACTAATAAGCTCTATACCATAGCTTCTGATATGTAGTACTTCTTTTATCAATCAGTTACAAAGATTTGATAATTTTCATTGATATTTAGAAGTACACATTTATAGTTTAAAAGTCTATGTCTTCTTGAGAACCAAGATGGCGGCATGAGGTATATGCCTAAATGCACAGCCTCCACAACTACATTATAAAAATACAACTATACAGATAAACAGTCATCCTCCAGAATCAAGGGAGGGGAAGCTTTACAACTAGAAGGCAAGAGAAGGAGTGCAGTGAGACTGAGTAGAAGCTCCTGGCGCCAAAACTGAGAGGTACGGATGTGCGGAAAGGAAGTGGTAGCACGGGTGAAAGGGTGGCAGTGGCTGGGCCTGGGTCCACAGCTCGGAAGGAGATTATAAACTCCGGGGTCTCACTGAATGCAATGCGGGCTGTACGGCAACAGGGTGGAAGACCAGTGGCATTCTAGCAGTGCTGTTCCAGCTATCAATGACGCGGAGATTTGGGGAATTAGAGACGTGCAGACCCCAGGACTTGGAGGTGCCAAATATGGAAGAAGCTGCAGAGTCAGCAGAGGGGCAGCCATTGTGGGTTGCTCCACCCTGGTGATTCTGAGACCCCGTCCCAACCCACCTACAACCCTGCCCAAGCTGTGCACCTGCCTGCCTTCAGCATAACCTAAGGGTCTACAGCTGAGACAGAACTCCAAAAGTTTCAAACCCCAAACAACGAGGAGAAAGGCCTGCAGGTCATTTCCTCCCAGTGATACCTCCCAGTGATAACTACAACAAGACTGTGCACCCAGCCTTCAAAGGCGTACAACAAGAGTGTCCACCCCAGGTGATTGGGGAGGCTGAATCACTGGGCCCTTATAAGACATCTAGCACAGAAAGCCACTCTATCAATGAGCAGCCAAAACGTGGAGACTAAGAAACAGGTCACAAATGACAGAAATGGAGGAACACAAACAACTGGATATAGAGTTCAAAACCACGGTTATTAGGTTTTCAAGAATTTTCTAGAGACTGCCGATAAATTTAGTGAGACTCTTGAGGATATGAAAAAGGACCAGCTAGAAATTAAGCATACATTGACTGAAATAAAGAATAATATACAGAGTCCCCAGAGAGGATCACAAGAATCAAGTCAAAGATATGAAATATGAAGAAGCGAGACTCACCCAGCCAGGAAAGCCAAAAGAAAAAAAATAATCCAAAAATATGAAGATAGTGTAAAGAGTCTCTGGGACAACTTCAAGCGTACCAACATCAGAATTATAGGGGTGCCAGAAGAAGAGAAAGAGCAAGATATTGAAACCCTATTTGAAGAAATAATGAAAGAAAACTTCCCCCACCTGGTGAAAGACATAGACTTACAAGTCCAGGAAGCACAGAGAGGCCCAAACAAAAGGAACCCAAGGAGGACCACACCAAGACACATCATAATTAAAATGCCAAGAGCAAAAGGCAAGGAGAGAATCTTAAAGGCTGCAAGAGAAAAGCAGTTACTTACCTACAAGGGGACACCCATATGACTGTCAGCTGATTTCTCAACAGAAACTTTGCAGGCCGGGAGTGACAAAAAATATTCAAAGTGATGAATAGCAAGAAACTACAGCCAAAATTGCTTTACCCAGCAAAGCTATTATTCAGAATTGAAGGTCAGATAAAGAGCTTCACAGACAAAAAAAAATCTAAAGGAGTTCACCACCCAACCAGTATTATATGAAATGCTGAAAGGTATCCTTTGAGAAGAGGAAGAAGAAAAAGTAAAGATATGAACAATAAATACATATCTATCAACAAGTGAATCTAAAAATCAAGTGAATGGAAAATCTGATGAACAGAGTGAACTGGTGAATAGAATAGAATTAGAGGCACAGAAAAGGAGTGGACTGACAATTTTGGGGGGTAAGGGGTGTTGGGGGTGCAGGAAGAGAATGGACAATGGTCGTACACCTATGGATGAGGACAGCGGGGGTGGGGGGTGAGGACCGAGGGTGGGGTGGGAACTGGGAGGAGGGCACCTGTGGGGAGAAAAAGAGGAACAACTGTAATAATCTGAACAATAAAGAAAAAAAGTCTATGCCTTCTTGAGGGGCTTCTTTCGGATATTCTCATTTTATTGCATTGTGGTTGAAGGATGGGTTAAGATATTCATATTGTTCTATTTGAGATTTTTTGTTCTCTACAGTGTGTTCAATTTTTCAAGTTTTCCACGTGTGTTTAAAAAGTATTTAATTTTCATTTGGTGGATGCTGTTTTTAAAATTATGGACTTTGCTTTTTACAGAAGTTTTAGATTCAATGTGAAATTTAGCAGAACATACAGAATTTCCATATACTCCCTTTCTCAACCATCAACATTCTGCACCAGAGTGGTGCATTTGTTACAACTAATGAACCTGCATTGACACATCATTAACACCCAAAGTTAATAGTTTAAAATAGGGTTCATTCTTGATGTTTCATGTTATTTAAGTTTTGGCAAATCTACCATGTATCTACCATTATAGTGTTGTACAAAATGCGTTCCCTGCCTTAAAAATTTCCTGTGCTCCTCCCATTCATGCTTCCTTTCTCCATCCCTGGATAACCATTGATCTTTTCACTCTCAACATAGTTTGGCTTTTTCTAAGATGTCATATAGTTGGAATCATAATGCATGTAGCCTTATAAGATTGGCCAGTGTTTTTATGTATCTATTTATTAGCTCAATTTATTATTAATTTAAATATTATGTATCGGTCATAACTTTTGTCTACTTTATCTATCAGTTACTAAAAGATAGTTGTTAAAATCTGTCATTCTGATTATAGATTTGGTTATTTCTTATTTTAAATCTGTCTTCACTCTATAGATTTTGGAGCTATAATTTAGATGCAGAAAATTATATATCCATTTTTAGCAAAGGGCTATTTATTAATAATTATTTAATGTGTGTCTTTCTCTTTATTAATGCTTTTCACCTTAAATTCCATTTTGCCTCTTCTGCCTTTTTGCATTGCCCCATTTTTTGTTTAATATCTCTGACTCATGATGTTTTAGATATGTGTCTTATATATAGCACTTAGCTGCATTTTAAATATTTAATCTGATGTCTCTGTCTTCAAATAGGTGTTTCTAATTCATTTACATTTATTGTAAGACTGTTGATATATTGTTTTGTGTTTTCTGATACCATACTCTTTTTATGGCAAATTGTCTAGGAGCATTAATTTTTTCAGGTTGACTTTGTTTTCACCTATGACTTGGGGCAGGGACCACATAATTGTCCTTTGGCCAGCAATTAGATTTTAAAAATACCCTTTCTATTTCTCTGCTTTTCCTTTCCTCCAGGTACACCAGTTCTAACTCTGCCATACACAGAACTTGCAGCCCTGACTTCTATTTTCTTTAAAGCAGTAAAATTCTAGATCCTAAGTACTATAGCTAGTTCACTTATTCCTTTGAGCCACAACTCTTCAAATCCCTCTCACACCATTTTGGGTATTTTCTTTATTTCTGGCACCTGGAGATTTCTTTTCCTCCTTTCAAAATCAGGTATACATTTAAACTTTAAAATCTGGAATTGCTACATATTTGGATGTGTGTGTGTTTGTGAGGTGTGTGCGTGTGTGTGTACGTGTGTGTGTGTGTGTGTGTGTTGGTAGGATGTTGGATTACTTTCTACATCAGCCTATCATTTGATCTTGACTGAAAACAAGCCTGCTCTTAAGTATTAGCTCTACTATGTCCTAGTGCTGTTTTTCATCTTAAGCTGCCAATATTGCCCTTTATGCTTCTGTGCATTTTATAAATAGACAGAATCTGTAACAAGCACTTTCTTCATACAATATAAATAGACATATCTATCACACGTGAAGTTTTCAAGTACAGGAAAAAAGTTAGCAATTATCCTTTGTTTACTTTGTAAATGAGCCAGTTATTTCCTTCATTAGTTAACATTTGGTGGGGGTTTTTTGTTGTTTGTTTTTAAATATAAATTCTTTATTGTTGAAAGTATTACATATGTCTTCTTTTTCCCCTCTTTGACCTCTCTCTGCCTGCTCCCACCCCTCAGCACATGCCCTCACCCCCCTAGTGTCTGTGTCCATTGGTTAAGCTTATATGCATGCATACAAGTCATTTGATTGATCTCTTACCCCCTCATCCTCCTCTGCCTTCCCTCTGAGGTTTGATGGTCTCAAGAATCAGCAGTTTGTTTTTTAATTCAGGACCTTAATAAATGAAGACATAGTTTGCCTATTTTAGTTATGTACCACCTTTCATTGTATACAAGGGTGCCAAGTTCAGATAGTTACTTCTTAGGAAAAGCAATGCCTAAATTTTAATGAGTAAACTAAAATTTGGTCTTTAGAATTGATGTGTAAGCAGGATCCTACATAGATATGCTGTTTTCTTCCTGCTGCAGACATTCTGCTTTGACTAATATATTTAGAAGATTGAAGATCAACACCTGTTCCTAGTGGATCTCTCTCATACAGTGCAGTGACCTTTGCTTCACCCTCTATAAATACACACATGGTGATTAAGCTGTCAGATATCACAGGAAATTTTTTCAGGAGTGAGGACAATGAATCACTCTTAGAATTTTTCACAATGGTCCCCCAGATGTCTGCTATCCACCTTGTCAGTTATTTCTTTGGCCATTCTTTTTTATTAAGCCAGAGTCTCCAAATGGGACGCTACTGTTGTGGAATTTGAGGATTCCCTAACAAGTATAGGCATTGAACTAGATAATTTCTTATTAAGAGCCCTCCCATTCCTGGCATTTTATAAGCTCAAATTTCATTGCCAGATTCCATGATTGTGGACAGATATAATGACAGTACATTTGTGCTTAGGAAAGTGTCAATGCTCATGTTTATTGCTACAATAGGACTTAATACAAACCTATTTGTCAGTAGAGATCTCTCCAACATCTCAAAACTTTTACAATTGGTGGAAGAAAAGAGAAGACAACTAATACTTATTGAGTTATCACATTGCATGTATTATCTCAGTTAAATTTTACTTCTTGTAAAGTGGGTGCTATTTTTCCCATTTTATAAGAAATTGAGTTTGAGATCATTTAATTGACTTGCTCAGTGCTGTATATCGATTAAGTAGTGGAAATAGAATTTGAATCCAAGTCCTGGTTTTAAAGTCTTTTCACAGCTCATATTGCCTGTTATCTATCCCTCAATTTATTCATTCATCATATATTTATTTAGTACCTACTGTGTGCCATACAGGTACTGTGGATACAATGGTGAATAAGGCAAAGTCCTTGTCCTTCATAATGTTTAATTTACAGCATGAATTTATTCTGAATATGGTAGACCACAGGACAATGAGCATTGCCTTGACTGCAGTAAGATTCAAAACAGAGAACTTGATTACAGAAAGCATGGGGGGCGGGCCATGGTGAAATCTGGTTAACATTGGTCAGGATGGAACCAATCATTGATCTAATTATTCTCTTGCTTAGATTCCCAAAATACCCCATTATTTTTACCAAAACTGATGTCAAAGTGAAATGAAAGAACTTAACCCTTCTTTTGTATATAAATCTCTAAAAACAGCAACTTGATTAAGGTACACATATACCATAAAATTCACCCATTTAAAGTATGTAATCCAATGGTTTTTAGTACATTTACATAGCTTCACAGTTATCATTACAATCTAATTTTAGAACAGTTTCATTACCTCAAAAAGAAACCACAGAAACATTATCAGTCATTTGTCATTCCTGATTTTCCTCCCTCTCTGCTCTAATCCCAGGAAAAAGCTACTTTCTGTTTCTATGGATTTGCCTATGTTGGACATTTTAAATAAATGGGATTATCTAATATACTAGAGGCCTGGTGCACAAAAATTTGTGCACTTGGGGGGGGGGCACTGCCTGGTCTGTGCCTTCTCGCAGTCTGGGACCCCTCGAGGGATGTCCACCTGCTGGCTTAGGCCTGCTCCATGGGCGATGAGGCCTAAGATGGCAGTTAGACATCCCTCTGGCAGCCCGGGAGCCCTCGGGGGATGTCCCCTTGCCAGTAGGGAGCAAGCCTAAGTTGCAGTCAGGCATCCTTACTGCTGCTGAGGAGTTAGGAGAGGTTCCCACCACCACTGCTGTACTGGCAGCAGTCAGCCTGGCTTGTGGCTGAGCAGAGCTCCCCCTGTGGGAGTGCACTGACCACCAGGGGGCAGCTCCTGCATTGAGCATCTGCCCCCTGGTGGTTAGTGTGTGTCATAGCAACCAGACATTCCCAGTGGTTCTGCTGTTAGGGTCAATTTGTATATTACCTTTTATTATATAGGATTATATAGAATAGAGGCCTGGTGCATGGGAGGGGACTGGCTGGTTTGTCCTGAAGGGTGTCCCGGATCAGAGTGGGGTTCCTGCTGGGGTGCCTGGCCAGCCTGGGTGAAGAGCTGATGGCTGTTTGCAGGCTGGCCACAGCTCCCATTGACCCAACATCCAGCGAGGCTGGCTGGAATCAGGTTTCTGGGGTTTATTTGTCTTCTATAATTGAAACTTGTTGTCTTGAGCAGGAGACCACAGCTGGCCTAGGCAGGCAGTTTCCTCCATCATTGGTGAAATGAAGCCTCCTGTTTGCTTCAGCTCCGTGGCTTCTATAATTGAAACTCTATTGCCTTGAGCAGAAGCCCAGCCTGCTTAGGCAGGCAGTTTCCTCCATCGCTGGTGCAATGGAAGCCTCCTGTTTTCTCTAGCTCCATGGCTACCAGCCACCATCTTGGCTGGGTTAATTTGCATACAGCTGCTCTTATTGGCTGGTGGGCATGGCTTGGCTGGTGGGTGTGGCTTAGGTGTGATGGAGTTAGGGTCAATTTGCATATTACTCTTTTATTAAATTAGATGATGCTTTGTGACTGGTTTCTTTTGCTTAGCATAAATTTTCAAGGTTTGCCCATGTTGTAGCTGTATCAGTACTTCATCTGTTTTTTTTTTAATACATAATTTTTATTGATTTCAAAGAGCAAAGGAGAGGGAGAGAGAGAATGCAAGAAATACCAATGATGAGAGAGAATCATTGATTGGTTGCCTCCAACCCAGGCATATGCCCTTGACTGGAATCAAACCCAGGACCTTTCAGTCCATAGGCCAACACTCTATCCACTGAGGCAAACTGGCTAGGGCAGTATTCATCTGCTTTGTAGCCAAATACAATTCCATGGTATGGGTAAATCATATTTTATTTGTCCATTTATCAGCTCATTGACATTTGAGTTGTTTTCACCTATTATGAATAATATTGCTGTGAACACTTGTGTATAAGTTTTATTTTGACATGCATTTTCAATTCCTTTGAATATATACTTAGGACTGGAATTTTTGGGTTCAATGGTAATTTTATGCTTAAAACATGAAGGAATTAACAAACTGTTTTTCCACAGAGGCTGCACCATTTTACAGTCCCATCAGCAATGTAGGTTCCAGTTTCTCCACATCCTTACCTACATTTTAAAGCCTTTAAAAAATAGACCTCGCAGGACTTTAATAATATTATCTTTATCATTATTAGCATTACTAGTGAAGAATTACTTTGCGTCAGATACTCTTCTAAGTACCTTACATAAATTAACTCACTGAAGCTTCATGGGCTCAGTATGACATAGGTAGTATTGTTTCAGATGAGGTTATTGAGGTAGAGAGAAGATAAGTAAATTGCCCAAGTTCACATAACTAAAAGCTCTGAGGGCCAGTATTCGAATATGAGAAGTTTGAATCCAAAATTTGTACTTTCTACAAATAAATAGCATTTCCTAACATAATAGCTCATATTCTAAATGTTTTATAACCATATTTTTCTTTCATAATCTTTATCCTTCAGATTATTACAGTTGTTCCTCTTTTTTTTCCCCCATAGCTCCCCTCCTCCCAGTTTTCCCCCATATCTCCCCTCCTCCCAGTTTTCACCACACCCTCTATCCTTACCCCCAAACTGTCTTCATCCATAGGTGTACTATTTTTGTCCAGTCTCTTCCAGCACCACCAACACGCTTTTCCCCCTGAGAATTGTCAGTCCACTCCCTTTCTATGCACATGATTCTATTCTATTCAACAGTTTATTCTATTTATCAGATTTTTTATTCACTTGATTTTTAGGTTCACTTGTTGATAGATATGTATTTGTTGTTCATAATTTTTTTAAATTTATTTATCTTTATTGTTCAAATTATTATAGTTGTTCCTCTATTTCCCCCAAAGCTCCCCTCCTCCCATTTCCCACCCCACCCTCTGTCTCCCCCACCCCACTGTCTTCATCCATAGGTGTACAATCATTGTCCATTCTCTTCCCACATTCCCAACACCCTTTACCCCCAAAAATTGTCAGTCCACTCCCTTTCTATGCCTCTGACTCTATTCTAATCACCAGTTCATTCTGTACATCAGATTTTTAGGTTCACTTGTTGA
>PVJC01043789.1:0-14377 GCA_004026665.1 Murina feae
CAAAAAGAAACTTTTCCCACCTGTTCACCACTTGGACATTCAAACTATTGAGCCATGTTGGGCACTTACTTAGCCTTGAACTTAAAAGCCTCCGAAATCTGATAACAATAATGATATATTGCTTCAGTGTGTCTTTTTTTTTTTTTTTTTTTACTTTTTAATTGAATTTATTGGGATGACAGCAGAATGACTGTCTGGGTGACCTTCCAGATGACCACACTATGACACACACTGGTGCCAGGCCAGCCAAGGCGGGTGTGATGTGATTGGTCAGGAGGCCCCCCATCATTGCCCCACAATTGCCCCACAGAGGCAGGACCAGGCCAGCCAAGCGATCATACCCATGCCAGTGGCCCGCAGATGGAGGTGACGGGTGGTGGGGGAAGGGGAGCAGCACTGCACAGATGGCAAGCAGTGGCAGTGGCGGGGGCAGAGCCAGCTGCCGGCAGCCAGTGGAAGGAAACCCCCGGTAGTCTTTGATCACCAGCCAGGCCCGAGAGGTCCCGGATTGCAAGAGGGTGCGGGCCAGGCTGAGGGACACACCTCCTCCCTGCCCCGTGCACAAATTTTGTGTACCAGGCTTCTAGTCTATAATAATAAAAGCATAATATGCTAATAGACTGGACAGATGTCATTCCAAACATCCTTCTGGATGAAGCTGTGGCAGTGGGGGCCGAGGCAGGGGTGGTTAGGGGTGATCAGGCAGGCAGGCAAGTGGTGAGGTGAGGAGTGATCAGGCAGGCATGCAGAGTGGTTAGGGGTGATCAGGCAGGCAGGCAGGTCAGTGGTTAGGAGCCAGCAGTCCTAAATTGTGAGAGGGATGTTGACTGCCGGTTTAGGCCCAATCCATGCAGAATTGGGCCTAAACCAGCAGTTGGATATCCCCTGAAGGGTCCCAGATTGTGAGAGGGTGCAGGCTGGGCTGAGGCCCCTTCCACATGAATTTTGTGCACTGGGCCTCTAGTTGGTTAATAAAATCATACAGATTTCATGTATACAATTCTATAATACATCATCTGTATAATGTATTGTGTGTCCACCATCCCAAGTTCTTTTGTCTTTTTTATAGCATATTTCTATTCTGTATCAGCCATTCTCATTGAAGAAATCAATTGCCTCTTAAAATATTAACTGCTTTCCCCCAACATGTGCCATGAAGAACAGATCTTACCCACTCCCATAGATCCAGTTACCATTACTATGCCAGTAACTCCAGGTTCTAGACTCTTGCCCAGATACCACTCCTGTGCAAGATGCCTAGACGACCACTACCAGACCAATCACTCAAGAGGTACCAGAAATACCACATGGATATGTATTTAAAACGTATCATCTTCCCATCCCCTTCTCTCATCTTTAACCTACTAGGTGAATGACCTCACCATCACACTAGTTTCCAAAGTCAGTAAACTGTCACTTTTGTGTCATTCTAGACCATAACCCCGCACATTCAAATGCCAAGTCTTGTTAATTCTAATTGTTCAACATATTGCAAATCATTTCTCTCCATTACCACAGCCACTAACAGCACTAACATTTCTCACCTCCACTACTGCAAAAGGCTTTCGAATCACTTCCTTGCCTTTGATCTCTGTCCTTAAAGATCCAATCTACATATAGTAGCTACTGTGATCATTCTAAAACATAAACCTGCCCTGACCAGTTTGGCTCAGTGGATAGAGCGTTGGCCTAGGGATGGAAAGGTCCCAGGTTTGATTCTGGTCAAGGGCATGTACCTGGGTTGCGGTCAATGTTTCTGACTCTCTGTCCCTCTCCCTTCTTCTCTGTAAAAAATCAATAAAATATATTTAAAAAAATAAAATAAAATAAAACATAAACCTAATCATGACACTCTTCTGCTACAAACAGTTTTTATTGATTTTTCAGAGAGAGAGATTTTTGTTGTTCCATTTATGCATTTATTGGTTACTTCTTTTTAAAAAAAACAATTTTAATTGATTTCAAAGAGGAAGGGAGAGTGAGAGAGAGATAGAAACATCAATGATGAGAATCATTGATTGGCTGCCTCCCGTATACCTCACACTGAGAATTGAGCCTGCAACCTGGGCATGTGACCTGACCAGGAATCAAATAAGTCAACACTCAACCCCTGAGCCACGCCAGCTGGGCCATTGGTTGCTTATGGTGTGTACCCTGACCAGGATTGAAGCCAAAACCTTGATTTATCAGGACAATGTTCTAACCAACTGAGCTACCCGACCAGGACCATCTCCTGCTACAAGTAATATACTGGATATCTGTCCACTGGCCTTAGAATTAAGTCCAAGTTTCTCAACCTGGCCTTATCAGATTTTCATGATTTTTATCCCTTCTTCTTTCTTTTTTAAAATATATTTTTTTATTGATTTCAGAGAGGGAGGGAGGGGGAGAGAGGGAGAAACATCAATGATTAGAGAGAATCATTGATTAGCTGCCTCCTGCATTCTCCCAATGGGGGACTGAGCCCTCATCTGGGCATATGCCTTGGCCAGGAATTGAAACCATGACCTCTTGGTTCATAGGCTGATGTTCATGCCAGCTGGGCATCCCTTCTTGTTTCTATAGCTCATGCCCTTCCACTTCCCCTTCCCCCAAACCTTGCTGTAGCTATAATGAGCTTCTTTATGTGTGTGCTATTATTTCCTGGTCTTCGTGTGTACTGTACTCACCACTTGGTACTCTGGCTTCTCTGTGTCACCTGAGACTGGTTATCAACTACATTCGGTCTCAGATCTCAGTCTAAGTACTTACTTTCTGGGAAGCCTTCTCAGCATCACTCCTGCACTAGACTAAGGCCTTCAGTACTCCCATAACACTTCACACTTACTCCTTGTGTTTTAACTTTTTGTTTGCCTGTCTGTGTCCCCCTACTACATGTTAGCTCCCCAAGGACAAACATAATGTTTTATCTACTTTTCTATCTCTTGTGGAGTGATCTTGTAAAATTCTGGAACCCAGTAAGCTCTAAATTACCATTTGTTGAACCAAGGAAGGACATTATAGAAGGAATAGGTTCCCTGGCTACTAGAACATTTGCAAATAAAGCTCCAGCTCTTTTCACTGCTTGGATTATCAACCCTCAGAAAAGCCAGATTGGGGAAGGTCAGGACTCTGATTTTTGATGGAGGGTCTGGCCTAGTTTAAACTGCTGGTCCAGAACCAGCAGTGCTTTTACAGTCTGAGGCATGTGATTTGTAATAGCCCCTAATCCCTGATTCCGAGAGAAGCAATGCCAGCCTCAAAATGGGTTATACACTAGGCAAAACGAGTTTCCTATCCCGTTCTTTGCTGGAGCATTGTTTCAGGGATGAGATGGTTTCAGCCTCATATAGGCAAAAGAAGACGAAGACGAGTGCTGGAGAATAATGCTGAGACACAGTTTTTGAATGACTAGTTAGCATATTTTTATGGGATTATGCCAGAAACAGAGGTGAGCAAGAAACAATGCCCCTGCAGTATAGAAGGGAAGAATGGGACAGTAAACAAACAAATAAATCAGCCAAGATAAAATCAGAAAGTGACCAATGCTGTGTAGTCAAAACAAAGTGATGTGGTAGAGGGTGGGGGGGGGGGTGGCTGTTTACAATAGGGGGTCAGGGAAGGCCTCTTTGAAGTGGTGGCATTTGAGCTGAGACCTGAATGGTGAAAAGGAGGCAGGCATGTAAATAAATGAAGGATGAATAATTCTGTTGGAAGAAATAGCAAGTGCAAAGAATAAATTTGCAAGTTCCAGAAACAGAAGAAAGAGCCATGTGAAGGGGTGGAGGGGGAGGTGAGGGAGAGAATTGGTTGCAGATAAGACAGGCAGTGGGCAGAGGCTGGTGCTCAGGGAGTTTGGGTTTCATAATCAGTGCATCGGGGAAGCCACTGGAGAAGTCTAAGCAGGTGACTGACTTTATCTAAACACTTGAATTTATAGACTGAAGAAGAAAGAGTTAAAAGTAGAAAAAGAAGTATTTTTTTTAACTTCTCCTACTTAAACTAACACTATGTGTTTGTCTTTTTCAGCATTTCAGGACTCAGAATGACTTGTTGACATGTTAAAATGCATTTATTATACATTTAATTTCTTTAATTGAATGAAGACTTAGAAATATCCTCATCATTAGTGATTCCAGGTGAAGAATCAATATTCCATGCACATTTTAATATTTTTACTCTTCCTACACAATGGGAGATTAGAAAGTAATTTTAAGAACTAAAATTAATTAGTAATTTTAACCTTTTCTGCTCCCATGTGATTATTCAAATTAAAGTCAATATTTATTATAGTCACAGCCAACCAGCAGGTCAGAGTTTTAAAATCTTTCAGTCTTGACTTATAAGTATATAGCTGAAATCTTTCAAATCTCTGTTTAATCACAATTTGCATAGCCTTTCTAGTAAAACTATGAGGTTTAAAGGGGAATTGAATCTGAGCGCAATTTAAAAGTTATTTGGACATCATTCCATGCTAGGAAATGTTATCTATGTAGTATTTGTTGATTATAACAAAACATGGTTTGTTATCTATAATTCAGAAACATTGTGTAGTTCTCTGTTAAAATAAAATGTAATATACTATAGTACTAGAAAAGTATTTTTTTCCTGAGCAGCTCAAATCACTTCACCGATGTTTTCTCATTTGTCCTCGCCATTTCCCCAAGGTAAGTAGATGGAAAATGTTATACACATTCAGTAGATGGGGGAACAAAGCCAAGAGAAATGAATGAACATGCCCAAGGTCATAGAATACGTCAGTGGCAGGGGAAGGATGAATCTCAGGTCTTCTCATTCCCAGAGACTTGGCATTTGTAATGTAGGGCAAGGTACCAAGTCAGTTCCACTCTGATTTGGTACACTTGAGTCCCTATGTATACAATTACAGTGAACTAGTAAGACATCTGTTCTGTGGTATATCTCGATGTTTGGCATTTATATTGACTGATTTTTAACTATTATTCTTAAATGAAGACATTTGGGGAGGATTTTAAATATTTAGTAAGATTAAAATATTTATCTTATACATTGCATGTGGATTGTCTGCCTGAGAACCAGTATCATTTTGCTAAAGATGACATTTGTTGCCTGCTATTTAAACAATTATAAATATAAACACACACACACACACATACACACACACACACTTCACTGTATCATTTCCCCATGGAATGTTTTCCTTCATAACAGGATATTTGAAACCTGCGAGCACCTATAAAAAGCTGAAGTTGTTTAAGCTTTGGTCTCTAGGTTCTAAAATGTGTATATGTCTTTTTATATTAGTATGTGTTCTTTCTTTTTTGCCTTCTCTTTTTCTCCCTCCTATGCTTAAATTTTTATTGTAAAAATTCCAAACACACATAAGCATAACAGAATAGTACAATAAACCTTCATGTACTTATCCCTCATGCTGATTGTAAGTACATATAATTATAATCACATAATTACAAAGGTTTTGCAACATTTCATTTGTCTTTTTTTGTCTTTGCAGTACTTTCAGAAAGTAAATCTCAGAAAATAAATCACTTCATCTCTGTAAACCTGGCTTATAAATCTCTAAAATTAAGAAATTTTAAATCAGCCATAACGCTATTATCGCACTGAAAATTTAACAATACCTTTGCATTATCTAAAATCTATTCTTTTTTTTTTTAATTTGAGAGAGAGAGAGAGAGAGAGAGAGAGGGAGAGAGAGAGAGAGAGAGAGAGGAGAGAGAGAGAGAGAGAGAGAGAGAGAGAGAGACTGATTTGTTGTTCCACTTATTTATGCATTCATTGGTTGATTCTTATATGTGTCCCGACTAGGAATCAAACCCACATCCTTGGTTTATGGGGATGACTCTCTAACCAACTGAGCTATCTGGCCAAGGCTAAAATCCATTTCTTAATAAAATATCACAGATTGTTTAAAAAATAACAATAATCTTTTCATAATTGATTTGCCCAAATCAGGATCCAAAACAGGCATTTGGTTGTTGTATTGGCCTATGGCACTCTAGAGCAGCTCTCTCCCTTTTTCTCTGCTCATTGCTGTTGACTACTTGCTGAAATCAGGTAATTGCCTGAAGAATGTCCCACATTCTGATATGATGTTTGCTTCTTTGTTGTAGGACTTAACTTATTTCTCTAGCACCTATATTTAATACGAGTGGAAGCTAACTCTAGGGACTTGATTATATTCAAGTTCAACTTTTAAAAATTGTGGCCACAAGAATACTTCATAGGAAGTCCTGTGAGCTTCCAACTACATTATATGGCCCATCGATATTTGTTTCCTCTATAATTGTGATGCAAAGATTATCAGAGGGTTCATGTGGTGACAGCCTGATCCCTCCATTGTAAGTTCCCTGTTAGCCTTTCAACTAATGGTATCAACCACTGATGAATTTTGCCTGAGTCACTTATTGCAGGCTTCAAATCATCATTTTTAATCCTATCATTATTTCCACATTTATTAGCTGAAATTCTTTTGTGAAGAACTTTTCCTCCTTAACTAAGCCTAAAAGAGAATTGATGCTTAATTCTTTCCCTTTACTTGCAAGGGATTGGTATCCTAGTTACATTCACCAGTGTTCAATGAGGTGAATTTCAATTAATTAGCATTCATGGTTCTTTTTTCTTTTTAATTTTTATTTATAACCTTCATCTGAGGATATTTTTCCATTGAGTTTTAGAGAGAGTGGAGGGGGAGGGGCAGAGAGAAACATCAATGTGAGAGAGGCACATAGATTGGTTGCTTCTGCACATGCCCTACCAGGGCTGGAGATTGAGCCTGCAATGAAGGTACATGCCCTTGACTGGAATCAAACTTGGAACCTTTCAGTCCACAAGCCAATGCTCTATTCACTGAGCCAACCTGGCTAGGGTGCATTCATGATTCTTGATACTCAAATTCAGGCACTGAATTTTTACTTCTAATAAGAGTAAATAGTAGACCAATATTATATAGGTGGAGTGCTCACCACATATTGGTTTTGGGGGAAAGCAATGGAACAGCAGCACATAAACCTCTCCCTCTCTTATACAAGCCACTTCTGTGCCTCAACCAAATCCTTCTTTTGTGAGTGTGTGTGCATTTTGTTTTGTTTTGTTTGCTTTCCTCTTCTCCCTCATAGGTATAAATGGGATGTAGAAACCAAAGAAAAGAAAAAAGGCCAGGTAGAAACAAGAGGGAGAGAATTGTGATTCATGGATAGAAGCCAAGAATTCTGGAAAACAGAAATACAATAAACATTTATTTCAAAGAAACCAGAAAATACTTCTACACCATCCCAGCCTTGAAGGAAATGAACCAACTACAGAGAGTTTCTTATACCTCTGTTCAAGACACACACATTGAGTTTTATCAGTCTTTTGCCTTAATAATTATATAGTTAATTGGTGATAGTAGCTAAAATGGAGAGATGCTGATGACCAAGACTTCTTGCAATACTCAAATCGTTCCAGTGTTGTACATTAGAGCAAGATGACTAGGGAGGCCCTGGCCAGAGGCTCAATTGGTTGGAGCATCTTACTGTACACCAAATGGTTGCGGGTTCAGTTTCCTTTCAGAGCACATTCCTAAGAGGCAACCGATAGATATTTCTCTCTCACATTGATGTTTCTCTCTCTTTCTCTCTCTCTTAAATCAATAAAAACATGCTTGGTTGAGGAATACATATGTGTGTGTGTGTGTGTAAAAATTTTTTAAAAGATCACTAGAGAGAAATATGCTTATGAATCCATAAGCCAAGGTGGCTTACCTATGAGTCCACAGGGTTTGTTGGATACTAGCATTAACATGGCCCTGTTTACGTAACTATCACAGGCCTAACTGGTTGGATAAGTTCTTTCTAATGACAAGCCTTTATTAAGCAACAATATCTTTTTTATTGTATGTGTCAGAAATAATCTCACCCTTTGCTCATGCACAAAATGAGGTTAGGAGATTAGCTTTCAGCAATGAAATGTATACCAACATTTCAACATCTTTTAAAATTGGAGCTATTTACATAATATTAGAAATATTTACAAAAATTTTAAAGGTAGGGTTAATTCACAATATTTTTTGAATGATCCAAAAATTCATGTCAAAAGTCATCCTTCAGAATGCTTTGTTTTTCATTAATCCCTCAAGGTGTAAAACTGACAACTACACGTTCTAAAAATCAAATCTTATAATACAGCCTGACATTCCTTAAAGATAAATAGCATTAGGGAATGTTTGAAGACAAGGTAGAAGTAATAAATTACTCATCTTTTATAGAGAACAAGCTTAAATGGTGTCTCTTTCTAAAAACAGTTAAAAAGAATCTTAATGGTAGTCCTGGGGAAAGTTAGCCAAAGGTTAGATTGGGAAAATTTGAATGAGTTCCCAGAGGCTAACGTGGACATAATTGATTTGGGGTCTATTGATGGTATTTCTCATTAAGTAGCATATACATTTGTGGATGGACATAAGAGAGAGGACATGAAGTGTGAAGATCTTTTTATCACACATTAGTGCCCACCAGGGATAATCTACCATGAAGCAGGCACTAAACAACCAACTAGACAAAACAGCCGGGCTGGTTGATGTCAGTTAGCCAGTGTCATAGGGCACCTAATACTGGCACGATGAGCACATGAACAGAGCCGTGGAGAAAGATGGAGGCTGTACGTGAGCCCAATTGCATGGGCTATCACTAACAAAATCTGATCTAACTAGTGTCACTGCCTGACTGGCAATATGTCAGCAACAGAAACCAGTGTTGAGTCATGACTGAAACACCATCCCCCAAAGAGACCAAACAACCACTTAGTGAGAAGTTGAATACATTGGGCCTCTTCCACTCATTTTTTTCTGATAGTGATAGACAAACATTTTGGTTATATGTTACCTTTCTGACCACAGAACCTCTGCTAGGACCACTATCTTAGAGCTTTAGGAGTGTCTGATCCAACAACATGAGATCCCACATAAGAGCCATCACACCAGGGGACCCACCTTACAGCAAAGGAAATGTGAGAGTGGGCCCATGGCCATGGAATTCCCCTGGCTTTTTATCACTTTCCACACCAACCTGTGGGTCAGTTAGAGATTTGGAATTGCTCGCTGAAAACATGCTTAAGAGGCAATACTTTGCAAGAATGGGGCACCACCCTCGGCTGCAATGTCCCTAGTAGGAAAAATTCATCGGACTTGGAACCAAAGGGGTCAAAGCAGGAATGATCTTACTTCCCATCACTCCCAACAAAACACCTAGGGAATTTGTGCTACCCATTCCCATCACATTAGGCTCTGTGGGGGTTAGAGATTCTGATGCCCAGAGAGGAAACACTCCCCCAGAGAACAAAATAAATATACCATTGAACCATAAGAAGGCTGTCCCTGGGCATTTAAGCTCCTTGTGATGAAGAAACAACAAATAAGAAGAGGAGTCATTATCTAGGCAGGGATATTTGACCCTAATCATCAAGAAGAGGTAGGGCCACTATTACACAATGGGGGCATGGGCATGGAGGGACATGTTGTAGAACTCAGGTGATCTACTTAGGAACCTCTTGTTACACTCTTGCCAAATGATGATGGAAATAATGAGAGTAGTATCCTTAGCCTGAGAAAGGCATGGAGATGAGGAACTCATTTCACTCAAGAATGAGAATCTGGGTCATGTCACCAGCTAAGCCACAAAACCCAGCAGATATACTAGCTGAAAGCAAGGGGATTCTAGAGTGGTTAGTAGAGGAGAGGGTCTCAATAGCTGGGGTTGTAACTTGTTCTACTAACCTCCCCTTCTAAGGAAGAGGAGGACACAAAGGAAGTAGTGAATCTGAGTAGCTCAAGGGATAGTCTGGGAGTGCAACTGACAGCATTCAACAGCCTTAGGTCTTGTAGGAATTGGCTCAGCTGCAGAGATCCACCTTCCTAAGGTCACCTCCTGCCCATATCCAATGATTGAGCTGAGGATAGAAAGGCCTGGCCAATTTTCCCCAAATGTGGGACAACTCTTAGACAATTTCAGCTCCAGAACACCCCCAGGAATTGGTTAAGGCCGCCAGGCTTGCATTACACCTTGACTTCTCCCTCTGCCTAATCTTGCTTTCTTTGCTTCCCTAATAAATGTCCCAAACAGTAAGTTCTGTCTCAGAGCTCACTTCCCAGAGTACATAAACTATGAGTATTGGTTATAGGGAATCCTGTTTTTTGTGAATGTCCCTCAGTCTTCCAATTGCTTGGTCATATCCACATGAGGTCTATAGATTTCCCAGGCTGAGTTGGCTCCTTATCTCCTCCCTGTGCCACCATAGCACTGAATTTATTCCTTTCATTATAGTACAACATATATTGACATGTCAGTCTGCCTCCCTGAACTGTTAGTCTCACTCTTTGAAACCAGGGATCCTTTCCATACCAAGCTTCGTGTTCTCAGTGCCTAATGCATAATCAGTGCTCAAATTACGTGGTTTAATAGTGATGAACGAGACTTTTATTTCATCCCTATTGACGCTCTAAACCCTTTATGAAACAAACAAAAGAGATATTTATTTAACAGTCTTCTATATTTGACTCTGTGTCAGAGAAAGTCATGCTGATCTCATCAAAATTTCCCCTCTGTGCTAAGGATGCGTCAAGTGGTAAATGGCTACCAGTAGCAGAGCAGCAATAGATTTTCCAAGCCGGGGTTATAGGAGAATGAGTCTTGTAAATTCGGCCAGTATCCTGGAAGTCAGTGCCCCACTGCTGACATAGCAGTTGTCGTTTACTGAGAAGTTGCTATACATCAGGCACAGAGCTAGACCCAGGGGTCAGAGGGAAGAAAAACAAACCTATCTTAAGAAGGCTAACCTAAGGAAGAAGACAGGCAAGTAAAAAAAAAAAATTGGCAACAGATAAGCTGTCAATACCCATACAATATCAAAGTAGAATAAGAGTAAAATGTGAAGGATTGTTTGTTAGAAAATATTAACAGCCATTGATAAGTAGAGTTTAATCTCTCTCTCTCTCTCTCTCTCTCTCTCTCTCTCTCTCTCTCTCACACACACACACACACACACATATACACACACAAACACAAACACACACACACATTTTTTCTATAGGTAAGTAGCTAAGGAATCACAAATCACATTTTGCAGCAGCAGATTGTTGTAGAAAGGGAAAGTTATTTCCTGGGAAAAGGAATTAGGTGACAATGAAGGGTTTGTGTAGAAGCTCTAGGAAAATTGCATCGAAGATGAACTCAGGGATGAACAGGAGACCCCAGAAAACTCACATTCTTTCTTTCTTCTCCTCACTTTGAGGAGATGAGGATTCAGGAGGTAGACAGGAGAGTGACTCGTAATCCTGTTTTATAAAATGAGAAACTATCAAAATGGTTTAAACCAGTGTTTAAATGCATAGGAAAGGAGGGATAAAAAACTTTGTACCAGGATATCAACTAATAACTTACACCTGGAAAAAGAACACTTGGTCAGAAAACTAATGGATCTCCAGAAAGACCAGCTGACATCAGGAGATAATAAATCTTACACTTCATTAATATGCTGCCTTTTGTCTACAATAAGGATGCACAGTATCCCCATCAGTAGCACTTGCTCTTAGAAGAATAACAGATTTGTCCTAAACTGGCTGTATTCTAAATATATATATATATATATTTGATTTAGAGAGGAAGGAAGAGGAAAAGAGAGATAGAAATATCAATGATGAGAGAGGATCATTGATCAGCTGCCTCCTGCATTACCCCACTGGGGATTGAGCCCCCAACCTGGGCACGTGCCTTGACTCAGAAAATAACCATGACCTTCTGGGTCAACACTGAGCCACACTGCTGGGCTGACTCTATTCTTTTACTCCTTGGTCAGGAGTGAGAGCAGTGAACAGGTAGGAATTAGCAGAATCTATTGTTAGGCATTCACAGAAGATCACATGACCAGGGGAAAACCCTGTTGAGGAAGGTGCCATGTTCAAAGGAATATAATAAGGAAAAGTGCCAAAAGATAATGTGGCCACCATCCAGGTGCCCACTGCAACACTCCAGCATGGTCACTAGGAGCTTTGCTCCTAAAGCCTCCAAGTCTTCCGTATAGGGCAGATGGTATGAGACTGCTTCTCCTCTGACCTAAGGTCTACCTCTCTGCTAGGCCCAGAATCTGAATCTTGGTTTCACTACTGCAATGGTGAAATGAGTCAAAGGGAGAGATACCCAAGGAAAAGAACATAGACTAACAACATGAATTAATCTCACAGACATAACAATGAGCAAAAGAGGCCAGACACAAAAGGAACACACTGTATGATTCAAGTTTATAAAGTTAAAGAACAGCAAAAGTAAGAATGGCGCCCTGATCAGTTTGGCTCAGTGGATAGAGCGTCGGCCTGCGGACTGAAGGGTCCCAGGTTCGATTCCGGTCAAGGGCATGTACCTTGGTTGTGGGCACATCCCTAGTGGAGGGTGTGCAGGAGGCAGCTGATCGATGCTTCTCTCTCATTGATGTTTCTAACTGTCCATCCCTCTCCCTCCTTCTCTGCAAAAAAAAAAAAAAATCAATAAAACAAAACAAAAAACTGAGAATGGCCATAAAGTCAGACTAGTAGTTGTCTCTGGGTCCAGGCTGGTGGGGGTGTTTGGCATTGCCTGGGAAAAGACTGAAGACATTGTCCTGGGCTGTCGGAAATGTTCCGTATCTTGTTCTGGGTAGGGATGACCTGGGTACATCCAATACATAAGAATTTGTTAAACTATACATCTAAAACATGTATACTTTATGTATGCTACACCTCAAAAAGAAGTACAAAAACACACTTAGTTTTAATCCCATGGCCCTCCTTCCTTCTATCACACCATACCACACCCCTCACACACACATACCCCACACTCACACCACACAAGTTACAGAGTTCAACTACTTTGGCCAATTTACAGCTGAGCTCCTCTTCCTCAGGAAGCAGAGTGCAGGGAGGGGCATTTCCCCTGGTGTTAAGGGTGCCAGGGATGCAGCAGCACATAACCCAGGCCCAGACAAAAGTCTGAGTCTGGTTGACCTTCATTTCCTGAAATTTGGGAGTGGGATGGAGCCCTTAAGAGGAAGGGGCATCTACAGAGATAAAACTAGGTACTTATAAGGACTAAAAAGATGTGTCTACAGAAAGCAAGACCAGAGTCCTTTCATGCCTGAAAGGTGCAAGAAGAGAAGAGGACCAGAAACAGCAATCATTTTGCTGAATACCATGGAGTTAATAGCCCAGGTTCTGTGATTCCCCTGGTTGAAGAACAAGATTAGCTCCAGAATCTGCAGTGGTATTAAACTACAGGTAAGGATTGTTGTGTGGCCCCATTTCTGTGAAAGGAGCCAGAGCACTCATTAGAAATACCATCTGAGGCCATAGAAACGAGGAAACTAGCTCTCACCAGGGGATTCACTTGAAACCTTAGGCCCATTAGCATTGTATTTTAATCAGGTGTCTTCCAAAGAGATAATAGGCACGCAAAACAAAAGCAATTTTAGACCTTTTCAGGAAATGAGACCTTGTCTATTATTTGTGTGGCTTTCAGCTTTGAGAAAAACATGTTGCTGGGATAGTGCACATACCAGAATGGCAGACTTATGACTGTAGCATGGCTTGTCCAAGATCAGACATAGATGCTATTGTAATCAGGACAGGGCGGCTCTCCATGCGGTCATTTAAGGACAACGTTAACCATTTGAGCCTGCAAAGACAACAAGTCAGAACAACAGCTGTGTGGCACCGAGAGTGCACTGCTAGTCAGAGAGCAGCACCGAACTCTGCAGTCAAACAGAAATCCAGTAAGTAATTTATTGCCCACAAGCCACTGATCTTAGTCACCAACACCATTTACTAGAAGCATTTTTTTTCCAGTCAAGAGAAGGGTACATGTTTATAAAAGTGCAAATGCTGCGACCAGGGACAGACTGGGCAGCTGGATTCCCCTTCCTGAAACACCTCTTCCAGGATGTTCCGCCTCTGCTCACGATTGTTCATGACTTCTCTTTCCAACGTACCAAATATGGATCGTTTTAATTGGCCCTCAAGGTACTCCATTAACTGGCCTCATTCTATAAAGCAAAACTCCTTCCTAACTTCTTGCCTGACTCCTACTGTTTGGCCAGATTAGGAAGGCTTTGTGGTGCGGTTCCCTTTACCTGGCCCACCCCTCCCACCTTTCCCAGTCCAGGAGGTTTCAGAATCCACTGCTAGATTGCCTTCTGCAGATATGCCACTGATCTGCATTCCATCAACCTTCGGTCCTCAAGTCCCTCGGCACTTACCCTCCCAGGCAAGTGAGCTATTCGTTTTATAGAAAGTCTTTTGTTGTTTGTTCTTGTTTGAGACAATTTAATCTCTCCCAGCACCTTAGAACCCCCATATGGCACTTTCTGATGACATCCTCATCTCTCCCCATTAAGAAGAACT
>PVJC01043790.1:0-14376 GCA_004026665.1 Murina feae
TGGGGGCAGGTCCCCGGTAGGTAGACACACACAGGAGGACTGCTCCGAGCCTCTGATGGGGCTGTGGGCAGGTCCCCAGTGATGACACACACACACACACACACACACACACACAGAAGGCACCTGGCAGACTGGGGCCATCATAGGACATCCACTGAGGGGTCCCAGACTGTGAGAGGGCACAGGTCGGGCTGAGGGACTCCCTCCACGCCGAGTGCACAAATTTTTGTGCACCGGGCCCCTAGTTATGTATAATAGGATTTTTATTAAACTGGTTTGGCTCAGTGGACAGAGCGTCAGCCTGCGGACTCAAGGGTCCCAGGTTTGATTCTGGTCAAGGGCATGTACCTTGGTTGTGGGCACATCCCCAGTGGAGAGTGTGCAGGAGGCAGCTTATTGATCTTTCTCTCTCATCGACATTTCTAATTCTCTATCCCTCTCCCTTCCTCTCTGTAAAAAATCAATAAAATATATTTAAAAAAAAAACAAAAAACAAAAAAAACGTTTCTTACATACCGTTATATTGGCTGGGACACAAAAATATTCATTATGGGCCATATGCAGCCCGTGGGCCACGAGTTTGACATGCTTGATATAGAGGGATAAATTGTAATGGAAGGAGACTTGACTTGGGGGGTGGTGAACACACATTTGAGTTTTTTAAAAAGAGAGGCCCATTTCAGACATGTTAAGTGTGAGATGACCATCATTCAAGATGTCATATAGACAATCTTACCCATGAGTAGGTAGGTCATGTGCAAGTTGGGGCTGAAGATGTAAAACTGACATTAACATGATAGGACTTAAATGTTATCTCCCTAGGTTGTGAGGGTCAAAGATAGCCCTGAGGGCTGTTAACTTTAGCAGTGGCAAATGGGAAGGCAAGTGACTAGGGAGGTGTCCCAGAAGCCAAGAGAATAAAGTGTTTGCAAGAGTGAAGAGAGAGGATGGGAAGAGATTAATCAAAGATCTTATATGCATACTAGAGGCCTAGTGGTGCACCAGTGGGGTCCCTCAGCCTGGCCTGCAGGGATCGGGCCAAAACTGGCTCTCTAATATCCCTGGAGAGGTCCTGGACTGTGAGAGGGCATCGGGCCTCTAGTATATAATAAAAAACAACCAATAAAATATGCCATATACATGTCACCGAGAGGTCAGAAAAACACGAGTGGTCAAGTCATTGAACCAAAATATTGTATTCCAAATCCTCTGCCACGATCTTAAAAATAACCACTTAATTTCCCAAATGAATGACTCCCTCCCCTGATGCCCTTTACCACAGATGAACAATGATGCCCTCTGCAATGCCCTTTACCACAGATGAATAATGATGCCTCTGTGCAAAGTCCAGAAAAGTCAGATTCCCCTACCTGACAACATGTCTTCTGCTAATTCCTTTTCTCTTTCAATTTTTTCCTCTAGAGTTGAAATGCAGAATTCATAGCCAGCAAGAGCAAATTCCTGTCTGTAAAGCAAAGATCAGCATCGGCTATTCACCTTTTCACAAACTCTTTTATCCTCATTTTCCCAACTGGGGTTTGAATTTTATCAAAGTGTTAATATGGGAAGAGAAATTTTGTTTAAAGTCTCTGAGGGATGTCAATCAGCTGTTTTCTCAAGTTACGTATTTTTTTCTAGTCACCCATTTAATGTAACTTAGGACATAAAAAGCTAGGAATATAGCCATAGTTTTAATAACTGACATAACCAGCAGTTTTCATCACCTCTTGTGAACAGTTGAGCCACTTTTTCGCTCAAAGTAATACAAATATGAATGGAGGCAAAAGCCACCCTGTACTAGGAGTCTAACTAATGACCTCCTACAATTTTTGGAATAACTTTATACCTGTAGGTCTTGACGAAAGTTTCTTTCACAAAATGGAACCCCTAGCTGTGGCACTGGGAAGCAGTTAGCCTCACTCTAGCCCTGGTGTCCTCCCAGCAGCAGACTGAGTAAACAAGGGTCAACTGCTGGTTTCTGTAAAGAGATGCACAGAAACATGACAGAACCCCTCCATCCAGAGAAGCTCAGACCTAGCTCTCGCTTTGTTTTGGCTCTAGTTTCTTACCAGAAGTGGTACTAGAAAGCTCAGCCCTTCTCCTCTCACAGTTCAGAAGCTTCCTCAGACCCAAACCCTGGCAGACATGGTTTGGATCCAGCCAGGACACGAAGCAGGGGCGGCTGGCCACAAGACACTCCTAGTCAAAGCAAAATGTCCAGAAACGACTTCCCTCCTAATGTCAGCCTCTCTAAGCCTCGGGATCTAACTGTGTATTTTCCGGTCTCATGCTTCTCTTAATAAAACAAAACAAAACAAAACAAAAAACACTTTTGTGCAGAGTACAGAGTAATTCATAAACTAATTACTAGTGGTTCCTACACAAGGTTTCCCCTCTGCAAGACCATGAATTTGTCTTACTTCCCAGTGTGACTAGCTTTGGGCTTCTTACCCTAGGAATTCACACCCACCAACTCCTAGTCCCGTTACTCTTCCAAGGCAGACTGACCCAGCTGCAATGCTGCCCGGAAAGACCCACCTTTAAGCTCCACAGAAGACTAGAGGTCCAAGGCCCTCAGAAGCGCTTGCCTGTCTAGTGGTTCCTGGTGACAAGGGTCAGCAGGGACCAGTGCCAGGGCCCCTCGCCTCCATGAGCACCAGACTTGATGTTATTCCAAACCTCTAGTACCCAACTTCTGCAGCAACTAAAATCTAAGCAAAATCTTGTCTTAGGCCTTCCCTTAAATTCATCCCAGAATGTAACTCCAGAGGAGTTCTTTGCTTACACCCTCAGTGTTTCTTTTTTGAACTCCACGTGGAGAGAACGAAAGGCTCTGGCCCTCACTCATCAGCTCCTGACACATCCAAATGGTTTTCTGACGTCTTTTCTGTGTAGTTGGCAGAGTTCCTTCTTTCTAAGGACCGAGAGTCATCTAATGCTTTTAAATGAGCGTAGACTTCCTGTCCCACTTACCCAGAAGTCTCTCTACTCCCAGATATTTCCCCTTCCTAAAACCTAGCTACCTGACCATATCTGGATGCTTTAAAAATACTGCCAACTAAACCAGCCACTAAGACACTCCATAGCAACTCTCGCATTTAACTTTATACTCAACTTCCTGGGTGGGTGATACTTATATCAGCAAAATGGTTTCTTCAAAGTTTATTACCCCTAGCAGCTTTTACACTGCTTCCTTCTCTTCTAGAAAGAGCTCAACTCAAGTTGCTTCCATTGATTAGCTTTGTCTCTGTGCAACCAGAGCTGAGGGCTATATTCCCCACTCAGCAGGGTCACTGAAACAGCAGAGGCAACACTAGGAAAGACTGAGGATTTCAATGATGAAGGAAGGAATACTTTGAATATGACAACCATTTTTTGAAGACCCAGATGATCTGGAGACCCAGTAGGTAAATGAAAATTATACATCATCCTGGGATCACAGTTTTCTGTCCCCAGTCCTAGAGTCTGGCTACACTTACCGATTCTGAGCAGCATAGATACTGGCCAACTTTAGAGAGATTTCAATTATTGCATTGTCTTCCTGTTGGGAGAAAGAAAATACATGACAAGTAAAACTTTCTCATGGACTATTTCAGATCAACTTCTAGATTGACTTGGGCCTGAAAGTCAGTTTTTACCCTTCTAGAGGAATTAGGCACCTGTGAATTCCTCAGCTACCATGCTTTTGCATGAGTGAAAGAGTGGCAGTTTTTAAACAAGTTCAGGAAGGGGGAGGGACCTACATTTTTTTTTCCCCAAAAAGCACATGTTGGGAGCTGGATGTTTCCAGGAAGCAAGACTATTTTGAAACCAGCTTCAGCTATGGCCCAATCCTAGGCAATATTCTTACCTGCTGCATGCCCCCTCCAAGCAGGTAACTCATTGTTGCTTTAAAAAGTTTTTCTGCCTAAAAGCATAAGGAAAAGATTTTTGTTTTATTTGGGTCCACTATCTAGATGACCCTGGATTCTAAGTACTAGTCTGATGCATCATTCCTCATAAAACACACTTCACACAGAGAAAAGTATCCTTGTGATAGGAAAACAGACTAAAAATCTGGACCCCACACGCTCTGGGCACCTTAAAAACTATTGTGATGAGTGAAAACTCTAGAAGTTAACCTCTAATCCCAAGCCACTGTGGCAGAGACTGCAAACTATTCCCCACTATTCACTCTCCTCTCCATCTTTTCAGTTCCAGAATCTCCTCAATTTCTCATACGTCAGCCTCCTTTGCAATTAGGTATGGTCATATGATAAAGTTTTGGTCGAAAGATGCAGGCAGAAGGAATGTGAACAATTTTTAACTCATACATTTTAAGTAAACTGCTTGCCCTCCGTCCTCTCCTCCTTCCTTCCTGCAAGCTGGAGGTGAGCCGGCGCATCTATGCAGATAAGGACCTATCTAAGAAGAAACCTGAGCTTCTAGACAACTTCGTGGAACAAAGGTAGAAAGACCCTTTGGTGATTAACTACCTCTGGACTAATGCACTAGAGAGAAATATACCTCCGTCTTGTTTGAATCACTCTACTCTGGGGTCTCTTTGTTACAGTGGCTTAGCCTATACCCTTACTAACAGTGTTTCCTTGAAGCCAATCCTTCACAAATTCAAGATATTACAAAGTGATTTACTTACATTTTCAAGCTGACCCCGTATAAATGCTAAGTTGGCCATCTGAAAGTAAATTATAAATTGTTTTTCAGTTTAGAACACGGTGTTCTTACTTTAAAACTTTTAAGCTAATGACTCCTTTTTGCTTTCATCCTCTAATTAAAAAATTGTTCAGAGAAAAAAAATATGCCACTAATCTACCAGAAGTACAGCAACGGCATGAGAATAAATATTTGCATATGCTTTGTGGATGTCAAACCAATTCTAAATTCACTTATCCTTGAAAAAACAAATGTTAATATCTGCTTCTTCTGAGTCTGGGATTGAAACTTCTTATAAGTGACACCCCAAGGATAATAAAAGGTGAAAAATAAAACTTAGTAAAACAAAAACCAAGAGCTTTATATTCCTGAAGATCATCCCTTCTCCTGCATCCATCCTTCAGCATGGCTGAGATGAGTCACGTGAGTTACCAAGTCGTAAGTGTAAGTGATGGCCTTCTTGTTATCGCTCTGAATGGCAAGACGAAGTGCCTGGTGCAAAATCAGCTCAGCCTCTTCTGGCTCATCTTTCATGATGCTCAACTGAAAAGAGAAAAACGTGAAAATGAAATGTAAAGAAAGCAGATGATGTGTTACGAGACAGAAGAGGATATGGCTGTACATCCCAACACATAGAAGGAAGCCATCCATTCATCAAATATTCACTGAACACACCACGCATTATGTCTACAATGTATGGCCAAGTCTCGGCCAACAGATGCAGACAGCAGGAATGTGAGCAATGTTTTCATGATTTAAAAGAAAGCTCCTTGCCCTACACCTAATCAACAAATAAGCTTAATTACAACTAATGATAAGACCTATAAAAAAAAAGATGGAAAGAATAGAGTGTCCTCTAAATTGGGGCCAGAGCTTTCCCAGTAAGTGATAGTTAAACTGAAGTAAGAAGGATTGAGAGTCACCCAAATAAGAAACTGTTGGGGGGAATGACCCAAACAGAGAGTAAGGAATGAGCAAAGGCCCTGAAGACAGAGAGAGCAGTTCTTTAAGGACCATTCAAGAAATGAAAAGGATATGAAAGAAAGATAGTGAACCAGAGGCTTACTGTAAATGGGTGGGCAAGGGAAGGTGGTGTCAATCTTGTAGGGTCTTGCAGGCCATGGCAAGAAATTTGAATTTAATCATAAATGCAGTGAAAAGCCCCAGCCAAGGAGCTCAGTTGGTTGGAGTTGTCGTCCTGTACGCCAGAAAGGTTGTGGGCTCAAATCCCGTTGGGTGGAGAACGGGAAGCAGCTGTAAGCCTCCCTCTCTCTAAAATCTGTAAGAAAACATATCCTCAGGTGAGGATTTTTAAAAAAATGCAGCAGGAAGTCGTTCAAAGTTTTCAGGCAAGAAGGTGATCTGATCTGATTTACTTTCTTAAAAAGGTCACTGGCTGCGGCGTAAAGTATGGAATGCAGGGGCCATAGGGCAGCTGCCACCCTGTGGCTCGCTGATAGCAGAGGAGACGCAGGAAAGGAGGCTGGTTTTTCTATCTGCTGACAACAGGAATGGTCGCTGGACTGTTCAGTGTATTGGGAGGTGGTGATAAGACACCAGGTTTTCAGAATAACTGAGGTTTTCAGGCTAAAAAACTGCACCGATGGTGGTGAAGAGAAGGCGGTGAAGGAAACATGTTGGGAGGAACTTGCGTTCGGGAGTTTAGTTTGCGGCCTGTTAATCGGGGAGGGCGCGAGGGTGGCACCTGCGGCGTGGGCACCCCACCCGGGCCCTGCTGCATCGGGGCGGCAGGCAGCGCGACAGACACGCGGCCGGGGAAGCGCAGGAAGAGAAAGCGCAGAAGGCGCAGCGCAGACAGAACAGGGGGCGACCCGGGCGCAGGCCGCACGCGCTGCGCGTGAAACACCCCGCCCGTCGGTCAGCTGCGCGGGTTCGCGGACTAAACCGCCGGCGTTTCCGCTAACTCCGATCAGACACGACGCCCCCGGTGCCAGGGCGCCTGCGCTGGAGACGGCGCCTGGGGAGCCTAGGACCCGACAGCCCGGCCGGACCCCAGCACCGCCCTCCAGCCCGTCTCCGGCCCCGGCGCGCCGCTCACCTTGGCTCGCTTCAGCAGCCGGACGATCTCGGCCTCGGCCTCCTCCGCGTCCCGGGCGGCCCCGCCCGCTCCCGGCTCCTCCGCCGCCGCGGGCCTCGAGAACCACGCGAGCGCTGCGGGAAGGGGCTCCGCGTCAGCGCCGCCCGCGCGCCCGCGCCCGGCCCCGCGCGCCCGACCCGCGACCCTCACCTGCCAGCAGCGGCAGCAGGCCCGGGCCCCCGCCCTGCGGAGCGACTCGGGGCGGCGCTGGCGCCCGGCCTCCTGCGGGCCCCGGGGGCAGGTGCGCCCAGCAGCGCCGGCCCCGCCGCCCCGCGGCCCGTAGAAGGGCCCGGCCCAGGCCGGCGCCCAGGAGCCGGAACATGACCGCGCCGCGACCCCTGCCCGCAGCGCCCAGGGCCCTCGCTGAGGGGGGCCGTGACGTAGCGAGGCGTCAGCCCGCCGTCCGCATGCGCGATGACGCAAGTGGACGTCACTGCGTCCGCAGAGCCACCCGCGGGTCTCCGCCGGCCTTCAGAGGTGGCTGCGCCCGCAGGCCCATGGCCGCGGCCTCGCAGGCGGTCACGCTGCCTGCCGTCGTGGAGGAGCTCCTGAGCGAGATGGCCGCGGCGGTGCGGGAGAGCGCGCGCGGTGCGGACCGAGGGCGCGGGCGCCGGCGGGGGGCGTCCGCGGGGCGGGCCGTGGGCCTTGCACCGCCGGGGCCCGGAGCAGGGGAGGCCGGGCGGGTGGGCTCCCGAGCGCGCAGGCCTAGAGGAAGGTAAAAGCTTCAGTTATTAAGCGGGCTGGCACCCTTTTTTCTCAAAATCTGTTCACTTTAATCCTTGTCTATACCTTATTCAGCAAATAAGTATTTTAGGGCCACAAAACCCAAATGCACAGGCAGCGACTGGGGAAATCTGAATACTGTGCAGGCACCTTTTCCCGCGGGCCAGCAGAGGGCGCTCTGACCACGCTCCCCGAGGCCGCCCCGAGGCTCGGCTTCTGCTCGGAGCAAATGCACTGAACCAGTTAGAGCCACTCGGCCAGTGCAAACAGGGCCATTGACGCAATAGCAGATGAGGCCTGCCGCTGCTTACTCACGTGGCTGGTTTTTCTGTTAAAAGGACTGCACTTTCAAAGGGTCTATCTGGAGTTACTGCTTTTTAAGAGTTGGGAAGATCAAGCCAGTCTTCGTTCTCATTTCAGTTAAAACCAACGCAATATATATGCTTAAAAGATCAGACCAGCCAGGAGTTCAAACGCCTTCCCGTCCCAAAAATTGGGTAGGTGGAAAGTCAGCCTGGTGTCAGCTCGGTAGTCGCAGGGAGTGTGCCCTGTCCGGGGGCCTTGGCGCTGAGCTGAGGCCCGTGTCCAGGTGGCCCCGGACCCTCCCTCGGCACTTTCAGCAGAACTGTCTTCTGTTTAAAAAGCTGCGCTGGACAGTCATGCTCTCCCCGACTGCTCCCTCTCCGTGGTCATACTTCTTGGAGCCTTTGTATGATGTGAAACCGGTCACGGCCGAGCCATGCAGGAAGCTACGATCACTTTTCCTCTCCTGTGTAACTTCTCATTTTCCTAGAGTTACAGCTGTTGAGGTGCATTTGAGACTTTAGTTTTCCATATGATTATTCCACACTCATCCTCACGCTCAGCACAGTGTTCTAAACCTGTGTGCAAGGTGTTGGGACGAACAGATGTTTCATCAGCTTCAGTTTCCTGTGGACCCGCTGCTCTGTAGGCCCTCTCCAGAGCTCTCTTCACCATTCTTATCCCAGGACTAGAGGCCCAATGCATGAAATTTATGCACTGGGGGGGGGGGGCCCTCTCACAGTTTGAGATCCCCGGGGATGTCAACCTGCCAGCTTAGGCTCAATCCCCTCCCCAACCAGTGGAGATGCGAGAGGCTCCCTCCACTGCTGCTGCACTCTCCACCCATGAGTCCAGCTTCTAGCTGAGCAGCATTCCCCCTGTGGGAGCACACTGACCACCAGGGGAGCTCCTGTATTGAGTGCCCCCTAGTGGTCAGTGTATGTCATAGTGACCAGTTGTTCCACTGTACAGTCGATTTGCATAGTAGGGTTTTATTATAAACTAGGTGCCTGGTGCGCAAAAATTTGTACACTCATGGGGGTCCCTCAGCCTGGCCTGTGCCCTCTTGCAGTCTGGGACCCCTCGGGGGATGTCCACCTGCTGGCGTGCCTGACCAGCCTGGGTGAAGGGCTGATGGTTGCAGGCTGGCCAAGCCCCCCAGTGGGGACCCTCACCCCATGGGTGTGTGGCCAGCCTGGGTGAGGGCCTAAGGACCATTTTCAGGCTGCCCACAGCCCCTTCAGGGTTTGGGTCCCTACTGGGGTGCCTGTCCAGCCTGGGTGAGGTGCTGAGGGCCTTTTTCAGGCTGCCCACAGTCCCTTCAGGGTTTGGGTCCCTACTGGGGGGCCTGGCCAGACTGGGTGAGGGACTGAGGGCTGTTTGCAAGCTGGCCACAGTTCCCATTGACCCAAGATCCCAACAAAGCTGGCTGGAATCAGGTGTCAGGGGTTTATTTTCTATAATTGAAACTTTGTTGCCTTGAGCGGAGGCCACAGCCCGCCCAGGCATGCAGTTTCCTCCATCACTGGTGCACCTGAAGCCTCCTGTTTGCTCTAGCTCCATGGATGCCGGCCGCCATCTTGGCTGGGTTAATTTGCATATTGTCACTGGTTGGTGGGCATTGCTTGGCTGGTGGGCATGGCGTAGGTGTAATGGAGTGGAAGTTAATTTGCATGTTGTTATTTTACTAGGGGCCCGGTGCACAAAAATTTGTGCACTTGGGGGAGCGGGGTTCCTCAGCCCAGCCTGTGCCCTCTCGCAATTTGGGACCCCTTTGGGGATGTCCACCTGCTGGTGTGCCTGGCCAGCCTGGGTGAGGGGCTGAGGGCTATTTACAGGCTGGCCAAGCCCCCCAGTGGGGACCCTCACCCCATGGGGGTGTGGCCAGCCTGGGTGAGGGTTTGAGGGCCGTTTTCAGACTGACCACTACCCTCCAGGGTTCGGGTCCCTACTGTGGTTCCTGGCCAGCCTGGGTGAGGGGCTGATGGCTGTTTGCAGCGAGGCTGGCTGGAAACTGGTATCTGGAATTTATTTAACTTCTAAAGTTGAAACTTTGTTGCTTTAACCGGAGCCCTGATCAGGTTGCCCCTGACAACCCAAGCTCCCTGCCCTTCCTTGAGCCCAAGGCTGGAAGCAGGTCTCTGGGATTTATTTATCTTCTATAATTGAAACTTTGTTGTGGAAACTTTTTTGCCACAGCCAGTCCAGGCAGACAGGAACTTTAGCTTCCTGAATCGCCAGGGCAAGTCTCCTGCTTATTCCAGCTCTGTGGCTGGTGGGTGTGGCTTGACTGGTGGGCATGGCTTAGGTGTCTTGGAGTGATGGTTAATTTGCATATCACTCTTTTATTAGATTAGATTAGATTAGATTAGATAGGATTCCCATTATCAATGGTGACCCTTATGTTCCTACAATTTTTGTTTCCTCAGTCTGCTACTTCATTTTATAGAATCCATACTGTAGCAACTTTTTGAAGGAAAAGTACAGGAGATGTACTTTTTGAGGTTTTACATGTCTGAAAAGTTATTTTTCTTTCTTAGATATTGTTTCTCCCTGTCATTATCCTAGAGAGTTTATGCATTTTATTTTATTTTTTTAGTTTATGCTTTTAGAGAAGTCTTGTTATTGTTTAGTGGAATATTGGGAAGGAGTAAAATTAGATCCATAAGCTCAGTTCTATGTTTTGGTCACTGGTTTAATCTGATTAAATTTCTTTCCATCCTTGTTTTTACAGTTCCTGACGAACATCTATTATTGTAAGTATATATCTTATTTTAGTCATTTAATGTGTTTTAAAAGCCAAATTCTCTTTTTTTAAAATCTAAAAAACAAACTGAGAATAATATTTTCTTGACATGATCATTAAAAACCATTTCAAGTAAATAGCAAAAACCATATTTGATTGTACAAGGCATTCCCACATTATCCAGTATACCACTTTGTTTATGATTGTTTAGAAGTGTAGCTGTGACGAGAAATTAGAATACTTATCTGCAAGCAAAGACAATATTATTATTTGTAGATGATAGAACTGCTTTTTTAAAACCAAGAAAATAAAGTTCAAAAATATAGACTCTTAATAGCAACAAAAAAGTGAAAGCTACCTTAAAATAAATAATATTTAATTGCATATGTGCACTTACACTTAAAAGTCCACAAGAGCCCTAGCCAGTGTGACTCAGTTGATGAGCATTGTCCCATGCACAGAAAGGTAGCTGGTTTGATTCCTGGTCAGGGCACATGCCTGGGTTCCCTGCTTGATCTCCAGTAGGGGGCATGCAGGAGGCAGCCGATCAGTGTTTCCTCTCATTGATATCTTTCTCTCTATCTGTCTCTCTCTCTCTTCCCTCTTCCTCTCCCTCTCTTTCTCCCTACCTCTCTGTCTAAAGAAAACAGACAAAAAAAATCTTTAAACTGAAAGTCCACAATATACTAGTAGTTATCTTAGGGGGAATGGAGATAGAATTTAGAGAAGTGCTTTAAATTTTTGTTTGTTTCTTAAATTGTATAAAGATTATATGTTAAAGAACTCATGATGTGACACAGAATTATCCATAGAAAATCTCCATATCTTTTTTCTAATACATTTTTAGGAAAAATTACTACTTTTAAAACAAAGAAAATAGGCAAATACTAAAAGAATGCAATTTACCGAAACCTTTGAGGGGAAAAGGTAAATCTTATTAGTGGTCAGGCAAATATAAACTAAAATAATGAGATAACTTTCCATCTATAAAACTGACTACCACAGAAAAAAGGTTGGTAAGAATGTTCCAGATGTTGGCAAGAACATGGAGAAAAAGATAACTGATACCCTGCCAATAGCAGTGTAAATTGGAAGGTAATCTGGCAACAGGCAATAGGAGCTTTAAAACATACACATTCTTTGATCCAGAATTCCACTTATAAGAATGTACCCAAGGAAGTAATCATGGATGTTCATAAAGATTTTGCAATGAACATATTCCTCCATATTGTTTCTGGTAGCAAGAGAAAAAAAAAACAGGCGCAAAAAAAAGCCCACCAAACAAACCTGGAAATAATCTAATTCAGATTATATTTAATAAACTAATTATCCATAAATAGAGTCTGGGAAAAGTAATTCATCTTTACAGTGGAATTTTTTTTTATTTTTTTTATTGATTTCAGAGAAAAAGGGAGAGAAAGAGAAACATCAAAGTAGATGAGAGAGAATCATTGATTGGCTGCCTCCTGCATGCCCCCCACTGGGGATCGAGCCTGCAACCCAGGCATGTGCCCTTGACCAGAATTGAACCTGGGATCCTTGAGTCCGCAGGCTGATGCTCTAGCCCCTGGGCCAAATCAGCTGGAGCTCATCAGTGAGATTTCTATCTCTCTCTCCCTCTCCTTTTCTCTCTAAAATCAAAAAGGAAAATATATTTTTTAAATAAATAAAACATTAATTTTTCAGTTTTAGTTCAACCCAACCATTTTATTTTCCAGTTTATAAAAATAATCTATACTCATTTTAAAAAATATTCTTGGAAAATAAAACATAAAAAGCAACAATAATCATACCACTCAATGATAATCACTATTACATTTTGGTTTATTGTCTTCTGGTTTAAAAAAAAGGTTTATTTTTAGATAATTGTAGTTTTTTTTAAGAAAAATTAACACGATTGAGAGTTTTTAAATAGATAATTTTGTGTCTAACCTTTCTCACCTAATATAATTTTCCCACACAATTTTTTTCTGATATGTCATTAACAGCTGAATGGCTTTTATTACTAATGAAGAGGTACAAATTTAACACCTATCTGATGGTCAAACATGAAAAATTATAATATGGGGTTGGTGAGGATGTGTAGAAAAGAGAATTCTCATACAAGGACTGGTGGGGGTGCTATTTCCACTGTGGAAAGCTATTGGCAACACCTATTAAAATTGAAAAATGCATATATCCTACGACCCAGCAATTTGCTTTTACTAAATAACTCAGGAAAAATTCCCATTTATGTGCACAAAGGGACAGGCACAGGGAAAATTGAGTATTACTTATGATAGTGTAAAATGGAAGTTATCAGAGTGTCCATTGATAGGATGCTTATAAAATAAAAGTATTTACATGCTATTTTTATATACATGTATAATGGAATATTATTCAAAAGGTAATTAAAATTTTAAATTTTTCTTCTTTTGTTGTTGTTGTTGTTGTTGTTGTTAGTCCTCCACTGATTGTGAGATAGTATAAAGGAGAGAGGAGGGGGACAAAGAAAAAAACATCATGTGAAAGAGGTACACATTGATTGGTTGCCTCAACCCAGAGCCAGGGATTGAACCTACAACCCAGGTACATTCCATTGACAGGAATCGGACCTGAGACCTTTCGGTGCGTGGGCCAACCTTCTAACCACTGAGCACCACTGGCCAAGGCAGCTTGCATCATTTTCAAAAGCATGTTGAGTAGGAAAAAGTTACCATAAAGCCTACAATGTACTTTTTCTTTTAACTTTTAAAACGGTACCACATATATCATGTTGGTTTGTGTATATATGTATATAAAGATACATGCACACATACTGTATATAAAAAATATTAATAGGAAAGAAACCAAAGCTTATGGTTGTCTTAGGAATGAAGGGAAGTTAGAAGAATAGGAAGCACTATGAGGCACAAAGAGGGCTTCTTCATTTGTAAATAACATGTTAACATTTATTCTGGGGGATTTTGCTATATTATCTTTTTTTCCAAGTTAAAATGAATTAAATTTTTTTGAATGCTGCAAGTAATCCTTTGGGTCAATTACAGAGGTGAGTTTTAGAGTCACAGTCTAACCTGAAACCTTTCTATTTCCCAGGCTGAAGTTTGTCTTTGGCTCATCAGCCCTCCAGGCCTTGGACCTAGTTGATCGACAGTCCATCACTTTAATCTCATCGCCCAGTGGGAGGCACGTTTACCAGGTAGAAATCTAGAGGTGGGATTATCTCAACAGAAACCCATTAGGATAAAATGTTTTCAGGAATCTCTATGGAAGCTGGTAACCAGCGTTAAGTATTTCCTACACTGTTGAAAGCATTTGACCAAACTTAATACGTAAAATAAGTGTTTTAGTCATTAAATAAGATAAATATGACCTATTAACCCTACGTAATAGCAATGTACAGAACCAGCAGTGGTGTGGAGGGGCTCTTCTCAGATCTAATGGAGTATACTTGACTTTTGCTTTTCCCTCCAAATGTATTAACATCTTCATCTTGTTCATAATCTCTTGCTTCTATGTAAAATCCAAAATGCATTTTGAGGTCCTTCCATGTGCTCAGATTCATCAGAAATGATCTTTTAAAAGTGTTGTCAGGAAATGTTTATTAAGGGTCAAACTGCGCTAAATGCAGACAAACCTACTTGGACTTTAGTTTTGCCTCTAGAGTTTAACACAGGTGGATTTCTAAAGTAACAGCCTCTTATAAGCTCTGAGTTGATAATTCTCATCAAAACCCAGCAATGTATTTTTTCAGGAAACTGAGATGCAGAAAATAAAACTAATAGTCACAGCTGGCAGCTGGGATTTGTAACTGCTATTCCACATTGCCTGTTTTCATAGAAAGAGTGAGCCAGACTCCAACCAACCACCAGCC
>PVJC01043791.1:0-14362 GCA_004026665.1 Murina feae
ATTTCTTCAAATAGGTTTTCAATATCTTGCTCTTTCTCTTCTTCTGGCACCTCTATAATTCTGATGTTGGTGCGCTTGAAGTTGTCCCAGAGACTCCTTACACTATCTTCATACTTTTTGATCCTTTTTCTTTTTTCTTCTTTTCTTTTTTCTTTTTGCTTGTCCCGCTGGGTGGGTTTTGCTTCTTCATATTTCATATTTTTGACTTGCTTCTTGTGATCCTCTCATCTGCTGTTGGATGTCTGTATAATATTCTTTATTTCAGTCATTGTACGCTTAATTTCTAGTTGGCCCTTTATCATATCCTTGAGGGTCTCATTAGATTGAAGAGCTGACTAAATTTATTGGCAGTCTCTAGAAATTTCTTGAAAAACCTAATAACCGTGGTTTTGAACTCTATATCCTGTCGTTTTCTTTCCTCCATTTCTGTCATTTGTGGCCTGTTTCTTTGTCTCCGCATTTTGGCTGCGTCCCTTGCTGAGTTAGGCAATCACTGAGAGGAATTAACCTGTAAGCCACTTGGTTATGAGAGTCAGCTGTGTCTACAGTGGGAGAACTTCTGTGCTGGAGACACCCTTATGGGGCTAGAGTTGTTTCAGTGGGGCTTTTATGCTCACTGCATCTGCCCCGAGTGTGTTCCTTGTGGATCTGTTTTGTTTAGGTTAGTCCTACTCTGGCCACTGGGTGGGGCTGGCTCCTGTATCTTTAAGGAGGTGTTGAGTTAGCCTTTGCCTTAGGCTACTCAGCCTTTTATATGCAAAAGCCTCTGTGTGCAGCTTGGGAGGGGCGGGGCCTCGGGGAGTTTGCAGGGCAGGGCGGAGCAAATAGCTATGGCGCTTCTCAGCCCTGCGCTGAGAGACACCAGGTCTCTGTGTCCCGCAGTAATTGCTGCAAGCAACGCTGAGAGAAACCCACTTTGGATTTCCTCCCGGTGCCAGTCAGTCCCCCTTCTCCGGGTGTCTGGGTCCTCAGAAACTCGCCTGGAACTGGAGTTCAGAGCCGCTGGGAACTTGTGGCTCTCTCCGTTTTGGAAAAGAACCGTGACCTCCGGCACCAGCCCTTTCCCCGAGCCCTGTGCGCGCCCCTCCGTACCTCTGTACTTTGCTTCCGCTGCTCCTCTGAGTCTCAGACTCTTCTCTAGTTGTAGGATTTTCACTCAGCCAGCCTTCCTGTGGGTGTGAGTGGTGTCTGTGTGATCTTTTCGTGGTTTTTCTGAAATAGTTGTTCACGGCTGCATTTACGGTGTTTACCTTATGCCGCCATCTTGCTGTCTCTAATTTCCTTTCAATGTGCACAAATCTGTGCACTGGGACACTAGTAAGTAATAATAATGAACCAGTTTTGGAAACTATCAATACATGGTCAATCTATTGATAATGGTCCATCTTCTTTCATCCAAACCACTGTCCATTTTCCTCTCCCTGATTATTTTGAAGCAAATTCCCAATATAACATCATATTTCATCTGTAACATTTTATTGTTTCTCTAAAAGAACTCTTTTAAACATAGCCACAATAGTGTTACCGTACATAAAAAAAATTAACAGAAATAATCAAATATCCAGTTAGTGTTCATCTTCTTGATTGTCTTATACATATATATATGTGTGTGTGTGTATATATATATATATATATATATATATATATATATATAAATATATATATATATTTTTATTGATTTCAGAGAAGAGAGGAGAGGAAGAGAATCATTGATCGGCTGCCTCCTGCATGCCCCCTACTAGAGATTGAACCGGCAACCCAGGCATGTGCTCTTGACCAGAATCGAACCTGGGACCCTTCAGTCCACAGGCTGCTTTATCCACTGAGTCAAACCCACTAGGGCTTGTCTTATAAGTTTTGACAGTTTTTCAAATAGAGATCCAAATAAAGTCTATAAATTATGATTGGTTCAATCGATTTATTTTACAAAAGATTTTTGTGCCCAAAGGTCTTTAAAAAATTTTTTTTAGTATTAAAAATTTCAAATTAATATACAAAAGTAGAGGAAATAGTACAACAGAATTTAGCTTTAACAATATAACATAAAACCACGTCCACTACCTCTACTACTAAATGTGAGGCAAATCCTAGGACTCATCATTTCAGCTTTAAATACATCACTATGCACCTCTAAAGATAAGATTTTTTAAATTTAACAACTGGAGTTTCTTTTGACTGCTTGAACTGGAGATACGTAGTTGGTGTGGGTATGCATTGCATGTGCATGTGTGTGTGTGTGACTAGGGTCCTGCTATACCATGCAGTATCACTTGATTTTTGGGAAACTTACCATTCCAACAGTAGAAACACAGATCGCCCCACTACACAGCTGACAACTCCCTGTCTCAGTTTTACCTGCCCTCTCCTGTCTCTTTTTCTATTCCTTAGCAGTACCAGGTGAATGGCTTGGCACTTTTTAGACTGGGGGCAATCACCAATTCTCAACTTAGTGGCATCTAATAAATCAGTGGTTAAGGACCCCTACTTTGAGTGATTCTTTTGGTGACTCCATCCCCCATTTTGGGGAAAAGGAAAATTCTCTACCCTCCCTCACAACAGGAGAGAGAACACCCTCTTTAATTAGAACACTGCGGTCCCCCCAAGGGTAACTTTACCTTCTTAAGAACACTGCCTTCTCCAAAAAAGATACCTTTCACTTGTTCCTGTCTTCCCCTTATATTGGGAGGGAATAATGTTGGTGGTAGTGCTGATTATCTTAACTAGTACCTTTCACTAGGCCCAGTGAGGAAGGGATAGACTCAAAAGCCCATGCTTCTTCAAACATACAACAGGTTAGGGGAAGGTAGTTATTAGCACCATGTATTCTTAGTTGTGGGCTCAAAAACAGGATTTTATTTCCCTTAAAATGAAACAGCCTCTGACTTAAATAATGAGCTGAATTCCCTTTCAAACTCCATTTCATTTCATTAGAAGAGGTGACCCTTTCTCTCATGGGACTGCAAGCAGATGTTGGTTAGGAAGGCATCTAATCTAATAGAAGCGTAATAGTGAAATACAGACCGTTTCTATGGGATGCCTAAGCCACTCCCACCAGCCTATCAGAGCGGCTGTATGCAAATTAACCCAGCCAAGATGGAGGCCGGCAGCCCCAGAGGTGGGTGAAGTGATGGCTTCAGGGTGAGCTGGGCATTTGGGGCAGGCGATGGGCTAGGGTGTGTGTGAGGTGGGCGGGGCATGATGGGTGGGTGGCAGGCCACAGGTTGTGCGGGTACAGGCCGGGCTGAGGGATCCCTGAGTGCACAATATATTGTGCACTGGGCTCCTAGTTCTAATATAATGCTTGATTGGGGTTGTAGGACCAACCACAGGCTGGTAAATTGGTGCTTGGCTGGCTGTTGGGGAGGCTTTTGTTCCTCTCCACAGGGCTGTTTGAGGAAAGTGGCTTGGAGACTACCTTCCCCCAGAGCAAGCAATCAGTGTCTTTATGACCTAGTTTCAGAAGTCACCCACCTTCAGCTGTATTGCACAGGTCAGAGTGCCCCTGATTCAAAGGGCTGGAGGAGACTACAGAGGCAATCTTAGAAGCTGAGCTACCAGGGATGCTAACATCTTGATTTTCCAGTAATTTATAAAGCAAGTCCTGATCATTTTGCAATAACCCGTAGAAGTCTAGTTTTGTACCATACTGTTTTCTTAAACACAGCTGTGTTGTCACATATGTGCACATGGTGCACTCAAGCAAACTAGACTTTTTGTTCCACAGCGTAAAGGTCCTCTGCTGCAGGGTCAGCCCAGGAACTTCATCGGGGCACTAGTTTCCACTCCAAACTCCCTGAATTTGAGTCAAGTTCAAGAATTGCAGATTAAGGGCCAAGAAGCTTGACTTGTACTTTGAATCTGTTATTTAACTAGGAACACGTTGAGTTTTACCAGAAACCTTTAATTTTCTAGAAACCTTTACCTGTGTTTAAGCACTTTAATTAAAAAGCTCTCGCAGATTATACTGATTTGCTGAAGGTGACTCAGGTAGTTGAGATGATTAACCGAAAGGCTGAGGTAGAAGTCTGGAGAGGCGCAAAAGTCCCCAAGTCAGAGTGAGGAAGACAGCTACCTTTCACTTCTGCAGGACAGGCCAAGAGGCACCTTTGTGAAATCTTTCTTGGAACTCCACTTTTACCACTGGTTCTACTTTAATTTTAATTTAAAAAATATATATTTTATTGATTTTTTTTTTTTTTTTTTTTTTTTACAGAGAGGAAGGGAGAGGAATAGAGAGTTAGAAACATCGATGAGAGAGAAGCATCGATCAGCTGCCTCCTGCACACTGGGGATGTGCCTGCAACCAAGGTACATGCCTTTGATCGGTATTGAACCTGGGACCCTTGAGTCTGAAGGCCATGCTCTATCCACTGAGCCAAACCAGTTAGGGCTCTATTTTATTTTTAAAATATATTTTTATTGATTTCAGAGAGGAAGGGAAGAGAAAGAGAGAAACATCCATGATGAGAGGGAATCATGGGTCAGCTGCCTCCTGCACGCCCCCCACTGGGCATGGAGCCCACAACCCGGGCATGTGCCCCTGACCAGAATCAAACCGAGACCCTTCAGTCCGCAGGCGGAAGCTCCATCCACCGAGCCAAGCCAGCCACTGGCTCTATTTTCATTTTGTCAAGTCTGGGCCTTAAGAGTAGCCCTAAACTTTGCCCAATGGGGAGATTTCCTGGGCCCTAAACTTTTAGCAGTGAAACTGAGGAGGCCTGAGTAGGAAGCACCAACTTGGTCTGAAAAGACGATTCTTACTCCACAAATAGTATCCTTATTCCAGCACCTGAGGTCAGAGTAACAGAGGCTCAGGCAGGCTGCCTAACCATCTTAGGTGGTTTCATTTTAAGTGAAATAGGATCCCCTTTTCCACTTCCCAGCTTTCCTCTTCCAGATCCCGCTCTCTCGCCTCTCTCGACCAGCAAGTGGTCTTTTGTGACATCTTCCTGCCAATACTCCTTTTGGGCTTCACTGTAGCCAGCTCCCTGGGTGCAAACATGTCATCAACAGCTGCCGCATTCAACGACCTTCTGTACCTCAGACAAAACCCTCTATGCCCCGTTTTCATCTGGCCCTGAGTTTTGATCAAAAACAATCTCTGTAGTGAAACCCTGTCTCAGCAGACATCAACCTGCGCCCACCTCCACCCCCGCTCTTCTAAAGCCTCCAGTCGGGGACAGCCATCCGTTCAGGCAAACAGGGACGCCCGGTAGAGGAAACAGTCCATCTCGGACAAATCCGAGGCTCCGCAGGGCAGTTTCACATCCGTGAGGCCTCGCCCCATCCAACCGGAACTGCAATCGCCCCGATCGGTCTCATGAATATCGCGACGCCCGCGCCCGTCCCGCCCCCGCCGACGCACTGCGCAGGCGCGGCGTTCGCGCACGCTCGGCAGACCCGCCGCTGGGGTCTCGAGCCGCTGCAATCTGTTGCGCCGCCGCCTCCGCCGCCGCCCGCGGAAGCGGGCAGATCCGGGTCTCGTGGCTAATAGTGACGTGGTCAGTCGCACCAAAACAGAGGAGGGAGGAAGCCCGAGGCCAGGAGCCGCCACCGCCGCAGCATTCCGGAAGCCCCAGGCGGTTTTTCTGCCGAGCCGAGCTCCCGGCACCCATCCTCCCCGCCCCGTCGGTTGTTTTCTGGGCGGGTGAGTGTCTCCCCTGCGGCGGCCCACCTTCTCCTCACCCCGGTTTTTCCTGGGGGATCCTCAGGCTCTCGCGGGCTGCGGTGGCTTACGACAGAGCGGGACTGCTGCGCGGGCTCGGTGGTTCCCGGCCGGGCTGGCGGGTCTGCTCGGGAGAAGCCCGCTGCTGTCGAGCCCGGGTCCCCCCCGCGATGAGCGAGGCCGAGAGCCTGCCATTTGGCTTTTCTGCAGGAAACCAAGTCGGGGCTGTGGCAGGACAGTGGACGATAGCCCCGGGTGGTTTTATTTTTTAGGGCGAGACTCGGGTGGTAACTCGGGTGGAGGCGTACAATGGAGCGAAAGAAAGTCGTTACGTAGCTGGTAGGAGAGACCCACAGATCCTGAAATTCACATTATATCATTTACCTCTGGTGTTCAGCCCTTGCCAGGTTTAAGGAAGACACGAAGATGCGTCCTTTGTTGTGATTGGTGAGACAGGAAAGCTGCCATCTAGAAAGCGGGAGCTTTTTTTATCCTGCATTGTGTTGCGAATTTAAAAGATCCCCCCACCCCCTTTTTTTTTTTGTTCTGTTTGTTCAATAAGTGGAACCAGAGCGGGCAGGAAAGAGGTAGCACAGGTTGTGTGCGATAAACTGATTACAGGAGTCCCCGGAGTCCCCTGTTGCCGCTGAAAGCCAAAGTTTTCCAAAGTGGCTGTGTCTGTGCGTGAAGGTTTTAGCTCAGATGATGTTGGTGAGCGGCGAGAGTCTATCGGATGTTTCTGGTTGTCCTAGTTTGCAGAATCGAAGCTGTGGCCTTGGTATCCTGGGCTTTGCATCAAGGGAGTCGGATGAGCTTTATACACATATTAACATGTGTTTGTTGAAGAGAGACAGAACTGCCCAGTTTTGGGGTGTTATTGTCAGAAATCGTTGGCAGCTACGCCTGCAGGAACTTGGAGGGCAGTGCATGTCTCAACTGTTTTGAGTCTCAGTAGCCGTCTCAGCTGGTTTGGTCTCGAGAAATCTTAGGAAGCCTTCGGCTGCCCATTCCCGGGGAGGAGGCTAAAAGCGTGTGTTCCACTTGGGGGGCTGGCCACGCAGATTCCTCCAGCACAGCCTGCTGCCAGCCTGGCCACCATCGTGGGCTCCCCCCCACCACCTGCCCCCAAGACACCAAGGAGACCTGAAGACCAAACCTCCTTTTTGTCCTAACTTGGTTTTTAAAAAGAACCCCCCCCCCCCCCACCAACTCTTTAATTGAGGTGCTTCTCTGGTAAACAATAAGAAAGAAAAACAGAAGTATGTGCTAATTGATTGTCCCTTATCAAATCCGGGAAGAGTGCGTATGAATTGAGACTACTACCTTGCAGGGGACCTTCTTGTGTGGACCTCTTAACAAATTTCTTCCTCTTGCGAGGGCAGTTGAGATCTTTTTTCGTTCTTAAAAAAAAAAAAAAATGATTGTAGAGAGAGAGAAAGGAAAAGGGAGCAGACGAAGGAGGAAGAGAGAAACATGGAGATCCAGGATGGGGACCAGACCCACAACCTGGGCATGTGCCCGGACCAGGAATCGAACCCTTGACCTTTTGGTGCTCTGGAGCAGTGTGGGCCATCGGTGCTCCCTGAGGTCCGAAAACCGCTGCTCTGGAGAATGCTCAACCATCTGAGCCACACTGAAGTCTTTTTCTTAACACCACAGTTGGAATCCTGTTGAATTAGTTGTTTTCTTGCAGTTCTTTTTTAACCTTTGACGCTAATGCATAACTGAGTATTTTTGCTTATACAAAATAACGTGATAATTTTGGAAAATGTCGATTGAGGCGTATAAGCAACAACAAAAAAGTCATCAATATTCCTTCCAATCACCAATGTTAGCTGTGGTTTATATCCTTCCAGACTTCGTTTCGGCATTTATAGATATATTTAACAAATTTTATTTGTTGATTTTAGAGATAGAAAGGAAGAGAGAAAGAGGGAGAGAAACTTCTTCGATTTGTGTTTGCTTCTTCTATGTGCCCTGACTGGGACTTGAACCCACATCCTTGGCGTATGAGGGCGATGCTCTAACCAACTGAGCCACCCAGCCAGGGTGGAATTTATATATTTTATACAAAAATGGTTTACAAGAAAAGCTGTCACCTGCTTTTTCGGATGTGGATTTTTGGACCTTAACTTTTAAGGACTATTCACTGTATGTTTGCCAGACCTATAACAATAAAAGTGAGGGTTTTAAAAGATTTCCTCCCAAATATTTATGATACAAGATTTAAGAAATTAGTATGTGTTGTGTGGCAAAGTAAGGCCTTTCTAGTTTAACTGTCGGAAGAGCAAGCACAGAATAACTTGAGTTGACAATATGGAAGTTTCAAAAGTGTTTGCTATTTTAGTGATTTGACTCAGTGGAGGTTTAGCTCTATTTCATAGTCACAGCATGTTCCCAATGCTGACCAGCTGTCCAGGCCTGCAGCGGTATGGTCCTGAAAGATTTACTTTATGAATCATACTATGTATGCTTTATTGATATTGAATCTTGAATGTGTGCTTTATGGGTGGTGCCAAAAGAGAAGGAAATGTCCTCCTTACCTCAGCTTCCAGGGATAAGTACATATTGTGAAGTACCCTAAATATGCTGATAGCCCTTTTGGTTTCTATTAGTCATAAATTTACTTAAAACTTTTAAACCTCTATTTTCATTCTGTATCTCTTGGGTAAAATCAGTCCCAGGTGCTAACTACTCATTATCTGATTAATTATTTTTCTTTGATTTGCCTTAAGTTATAGTGTTCGATATACATTCTAGATTTATCCACTTCTTCCCACCTTTATTGCCAAGTATCACCATGTCTGACCTGGCCTTCTGCAGTAACCTGCTGGTCTCCCCGCTTCCACTTTGGCTTATAGAATCATGGAAGTTGTGTTAAATGAATCTACCTGTTTTAGCTATCTGAATTATGCTAGTAGCACTACTTTAATGAATTGTTTTGTTCTATCTAAATTTAAATTGGCTACGCATTTCTAATAGCTCTTCCCCCACCATTTTAAACAAAAGACATGTTTGTTATTGAAAAGCTACAAAGGATAGTAATATATAAAGCCAACAACAACAAAATATAATCCATTCATTCAAAAGTCATCTCTCCACATATTTCTTTCCAGTGTTTTATTTTTAAAAAATTAATCTTTGGTGTAAATGAGATACAATATTCACATAGATTTGTAACCTAATTTGTTTATCTTAATGAGTTTTATACCATGGCCTTAGAAACTTTCTAAACTTGATTTTAACTGGCCGTATTTTATAAGATATTTTGAATACAGTGTGTTTTTTTTTAAAATTTTGAACATTAATGTAATTTCTAATTTTCACCATTATACTGTAGTAAATATTGTGCTGAACCATGGCTTTAAGTAGTTAACCCAAGCTCTAAATAATTAGAGCAATCAGTCTAAATACAAAATAAGTCATATTTAGTGATTTGAAGTGTAGTGATTTTAATAGTAATTTAACAAGTATATATAGCATACATTAGACTTGCGATACCTAGAAGTCGCCTCTGAGGAGAGTGCCTTTTACTTTTGCAGTTTCATTATTTTTTAAAACCTTTCTATGTTTGAATTTTAAAACTATAAATGTGTATTGCTTTTAAAATTAAATTAAACTCTTTGGAAAAGTTTTTTCTAAGCTAAAATTTTTAGGTGTATAGTAGTGTTTATATTTTGTTTATAACATTTTAAGCTTCAATGCATTTGTTCTGGGGAAAGTTACCTTCTGTTGCTTGTTTTCATATGGACTTTTCATTTCCTTTTTTAAACTTAAGTCAAAGTGAGTCTCAGCTTTGTAAAAATACAGGATGAAGCTGTTTTTACTTGACTACACTCATTGAGGAGTGTAACAGGTGCAGCACTTTTGAAAATTTGACAGCTAATAAAGGTTCTTTAAATGAAGTTAGGGATTCAGTAAGCGTCTTCATAGTCACAGTGTTCTGGCTGCTATCTTGTTTTAGCTCACAATATACTTAAAAAAAAAACAAGTTAATTTAACATAGTATGTATTTTTTTGCTTTGTTACTCTTCGCAAAGGTAATGTGGAAGAAACTGACTTGTTTGACATTTTGAAATCTTTGGTTTTATTCAAGTTTCTAGGCTGTAGCATGGTTGAGAGAGGATGTAAGTTGCATGAGTTGGGAGAGCAGTAGCCATAATTCCTTCTGCTCAAAAAGTCATGTAGGCAAGCAAGTGAATGAGAATGATACTAAGAATAGACTCTGATTTTTCTGAATGATGTAAGTCAGGCATGAACTTGTAACATTACTTGTGATGTACCTCACAATTTCAGAAGACACTAGTACTTTATAATCCAGCTGTTGAAAAGTGCTTTCTTAACAATTATGAACAACTTATATACACTGATTTGTAATAGTATGGAAATTTTATATAATCTGTTGAATTTTTCTGTTTTTACCTTATGAAAAACAGACCTTGAGTTTAAATGTAATTCAGAGTATTTCTACTAAGTACTCTTTTATTTTTTTATTTTATGAAATGCATATGTAATTTTCTTTTCTTTTTTTGACTACTGAATACTCTTGAGTAGAAATTTACAAGACATTCTCTGACTATGAAACTTTGGGTTATGATATTGAATGTAAACAAAGATGGTTCAATTGAAAAGTTTTCCTTTATTTAGCTACATATAATAAATGTTTGCTCCTGGACCTTGAGAGAATGTTTGGGATTGTACAGGAGCAAGGAACAGCCAGGGAAGGATAGGAAGTTTTTAGGTGAGAGACCAAGATTTAGAACAGAGACTTCTTTCTTTCCTTTCTCTTTTATGCCCAGGAGTGATAGCTGAGCCCCAGGGGAATACAAACACTCTAAAGCAGTATACAGAGAACTTGGCTGAAGGTTGAAGATACATTTCAAATCTAAGGGCTTAGAGTTGAATTGCCCCAGAGCATTTCATAGTTTATAAAGCACTCTTACAAATTCTCACTTGATCCTTGCAATAACCCTTTAAAATGAATAGTTTCAGTTAACACTCTGATTTTATAGTTGGAGAAACTGAAGCCACAGACAGACTGAGTAATTTATCCATTCTCAGTAGTAGTGCCATAACTTGAATCATTTATCTAAGATGTATTCTTTCTGCGGTCCCATGATGTTTTAGCAAGTGTTCCCTAATGAAATTCCTAGAATACGGTCAAATGCTGCTAAGGAAAAAAAGGGTCACTGAGGAAACAAAGTAATGTCTAAGCCATAGGAAAATCGGGTCGTAGTAACTGGGAATTTCTAGAAGAGTGGCAGCAACGGCCAGGTGGACCTTTAATAGAGTCCTGTGCTGCAGCGACATGGAGGAATTAAGGAGCTAAGAACATTCTTGATGACCTTGAAGAGTTAACTTTAATAGCAATGTGATAGAAGGTTGAGAGTAATAGTTCTCCTTTTCTTTGAACTTGAACTTTCTCTAGACAGATTATTACAGAAGTCATTTGTCTCAGACATTTATTTTGGCTAATGATATTGTTATATAATTAGATTATTATCATATAAGGTAATTATAATTAAGAATGTTGTAATTCAGAGTATTTCTACTACTCTTGGAAGAAGGGGCTTTTTTATCTTCTTTATATCCTCAGAACTCTTCTGCCAGTTACTTAGTCCCCTGAGGACTTATTAGCAATATCCTTTTCAGGAAAGGAGAAGTGAGAGAAGACATGGGTTTGATTCCCACCTCTGTTGCGTGACTTTGGGTAAGTCACTGAAGCTTCATGAGCACTAGTTCTTCCCTCCTTAAATGAGAGGTTGAGAACTAATGCATCCCCACAGTTTTAATAGTACCACTTGTGAAGTCATTTGTAGAATCTGAATAAATGAAGACTTGACATCCTCTAATCTACATGTGATCTATACAGTGAAACCTTGCACAGACTTCCTGGTCACACTGACCTTGTTTCCTCTATACATTCCCATTCTTCTTTATGGAAAGAAAACATTTTGTTATCGCTAATCCTCACCCGAGGATATTTTTCCATTGATTTTTTTTTTTAATTTTTAAAAATATATTTTATTGATTTTTTACAGAGAGGAAGGGAGAGGGATAGAGAGTTAGAAACATCGATGAGAGAGAAACATCGATCAGCTGCCTCCTGCACACCTCCCACTGGGGATGTGCCCGCAACCAAGGTACTTGCCTTTGACCGGAATCGAACCTGTGACCCTTCAGTCTGCAGGCCGACGCTCTATCCACTGAGCCAAACCGGTCAGGGCTCCATTGATTTTCAGGGAGAGTGGAAGAGAGAGGACAGAAACATCGATGTGAGAGAAACACATAGACTAATTGCCTCCTACATGAGCCCCAACCAGGGTCCTGGGCCGGAATTGAACCTGGGACCCTTTGGTCCATAGGCTGACGCTCTATCCACTGAGCAAAACTGGCTAGGACTGTTGTCTTTTTTTTTTTTTTAAGCTTGCTCTAGTCTCTTCCTCTTAAATAGTGTGTCCTCTGAAAGAGTATCTTTAAGCTTTTGGTTATCCCGTAAAAAAAAAATTTATTTTTGTTAATCCTCACCCAAGGATATTTTCCTATTGATTTTTAAAGACAGTGGAATGGGGGATTGGGGAGGCAGAAACATTGATGTGAGAGAGACACATCTACTGGTTGCCCTCCACACACACACCCTGCCTGGGACTGGGGATAGAGCCTGCAACCGAGGCATGTGCCCTTGACTAGAATCGAATCCAGAACCCTTCAGTTTGCAGGCCAGCACTTTATCCACTGAGCAGAACTGGGTAGGGCCTGTGAAAATGTTTTATGTTAAGAATTTCAGCAGTGGTTTTCACTATATTGTTCTCTTATAAATAGCTACTTATAGATGGAACAATGTACAGTCACCTTATTGGATCAGTAGAGGGAATATATAAGAAATTTGTAACTGTAATTGCTTGGCTGTTAATTTGAATTTTTTAAAATGTTGGGATAGAATTCAGAGAGTTCTTAAGCACAGAGAATTGTGATATTTAGGGTATATAATGGAGTTTATTTCAACATTTAAATTTTTAAAATTTCTAACTTCTCATATGTAGCTTTAGTACAGTTCTTAACAAATAATGATTACTTGATTTCAATTTGAGTATATGTGCTCTTCTTGCCCACCAGAGATGTAAATATGGTTTAAGAGAAAATATGGTTTAATTTCTGTACTGCTCTCAAGTTGTCTTTATAAGGCCTCACAAAATATTGTATGTGGGTGAATTTGAGCTCCTTATTACATTGAGATGTTGGGTCATCTGATAAAAGTAATCCCAACAATAGGTTAGTATATCCTATCTAATAAAAGAGCAATATGCAAACTAGGCATCACTCCATCACAAAGATGGCCACCTCCATGGCCACAAGATGGCGGCACCCAATCCGGCTCAGCCCTGCCACTGAAGTGGTCAGGCCTGTTAGCCAGGCAGGTGGCGGGGGAGGCGGGAGGCCTGAGGGGCAGAACAGGCTATCAGAAGGGGCTGGGGGTCCCTTGCCCAGGCCAGAGGCCTTCACCAGAGGCCTCAGGCATGAGCAAGTGTGGAGCTGGTGATTGGAGGGGGCAGAGACAGAGCTGGTGATTGGAGGGTATGTGGGTGCCCTACCCAGGCATAAGGCCTGGGCCAGAGGCCTCAGGCCTGGGCAGGGGCAAAGCTGGAGGTCGCAGGGGCCTGGGCTCTGCAGACCCAGTGATTGGAAGGGCAGGGGCAGAGTCTGCGATCACAGGGGTCTGGGCACCAGTGGAGCTGGAAAAGCAGGGGTCTGGGGGTATCCTGCCCAGGACTGCAGCCTTAGCCAGAGGCTCAAGGGTGTAGCCAGCAATGGCAGGGGCCTAGGGGTCTCCTGCCCAAGCCTACTGTAGCCTTGGCCAGAGGCTGTAGTGGGGCAAGCGTGGAGCTGGCGATCTCAAGGCCTGGGCAGGGGCACAGCCAGTGATTGGAGAGGCAGGGGCAGAGCCTGCAATCATAGGGGTCAGGGCATGGGCGGAGCTGGCAATGCAAGGGCCTCGGGGTCCTCTGCCCAGGCCTGTAGCCTTGGTCACAGGCTGCAGTGGGGTAGGGGTGGAGCCTGCGATCGGAGGGGCCTGGGGGTTCCCTGCCCAAGCCTGTAGCCTTGGCCAGAGGCTCCCAGTGGGGCAAGGGCAGAGCTGGCGATGGCAGGGGGCAAGATCAGAGCCAGTGATCGCAGAGGCCTGGGCTCTGTGAAGCAGACAATCAGAGGAGCTTGGGGGTCTTGTGCCCCAGGCCTGCAGCCTCAGGCAGAGACTGCAGGCCTGGTCAGGGGTGGAGCCCGTGATCAGAGTGAACGACAGAGGAAACACCTTTTCTTAACTGCTCATTGGCTAAGCTCCTGGTATGCCACTGGTAATATTCTTAGTAACTTGGGTAATAAGAATCCAAAAAGGCAATCTAGGGTTTTTCCACCACACTCATCGAGAAAAAAAAATGAAGGTCCACTGCTAGAGGGCTAAGAAATGTCATATCCTGCCCTAGCCAGTTTGACTCAGTGCATAATATTCTTAGTAACTTGGGTAATAAGAATCCAAAAAGGCAATCTAGGGTTTTTCCACCACACTCCTGGAGAAAAAAATGATGGTCCACTGCTAGAGGGCTAAGAAATGTCATATCCTGCTCTAGCCAGTTTGGCTCAGTGCATAATGCCTCGGCCTGCCAACTGCAGGTTCTGGGTTCAATTCTGACCAAGGGCATG
>PVJC01043792.1:0-13880 GCA_004026665.1 Murina feae
GGTACCTTTCCGTTTTGGCGCAGGGAGCTTCCACTCAGTCTCAAAGCACTCCTTCTCTTGCCTTCTGGTTGCAAAGCCTCCCCTCCCTTGGTTCTGGAGGATGGCCGTTTATCTGTATAGTTGTATTTAAAAATATAGTTGTGGAGGCTGCGGATTTAGGTATATACCTCATGCAGCCATCTTGGTTCCTCTCGTCTGCTGTTTTAACAGAAGTTTTCTCCCATAGGTTATGATGATGGCAGACACGGCTAAAGACAGAATGGCTCATTCATTGAAGAAAGGGGGGAGTGTGTCTTCTCTAAACAGCCATGGGTTCCGGCGGAAGGAACATCATGGGCGCATCAAAGAGTGAGTAGCTGAAGGTCTAATATCTTAAGTTCCATTACTAAATAAACAGATTCATAATGTTTATCAGAGGAAAAGAAAACATTTCCTTTGGGAAGTAAAAAGAGAAAATGGACAAGTACAAGGTTTAGGTCATCTTTGGGAGGCATATTTTAAAAAAGAAAGAGAAAGAAACTGAGAAAATATAAGTGGTATGTTTTTCCCAGCAGCATTTTTTACTGTTTCAAAAACTACCCCCAAAAATCATCTACTCAAAGGAACACCATATACAGTGTAGACCAGATACTGCCTACATGCCTCGTGAATTCCCATCTTCAATATTATATAAGTTCATAATTTACGCACTTTTACAAGCAATATATACGTATACAATGTATTTAGCATTATTTCATACAAATTTTATAATGTGTTTTCACAACCATTGTTTGTGTCCTTATAAATGACTGCATAATACTTTGTCAGTTTATAATTCTGGTCACTTTAAATTTGTTTCCATTGTTTTTCTTTTCTACTGTTTGCTTTCTTCCCAGAAGTAGAATTAGTGGGTCAAAGGGTAATAAGTACTTTTTATTGTTTTGGCTCTTGCTGCATATTGCATTTGGTCTCCTAAAGAGATAAATCAATTTTTTATATTTTCATGGCATTTCTATTTGACTGCCATTGGGAAGAAAACAAAACAAATTATTCAGTGCAAAGGTCAATTAACTTATATGATAGCCTTTCTTTCTTAACAGTCTCATAGAATTGAAGGATGTAGTGTAGTAATTAATCCTTATGGTTGAGAAACAGGAGCTAGTGTGTCCTGTGGAACAGAGAACATAAGAACTGGGATAGATTTACATTAGAATTTTGAAACCAAATCTTCCTACTCTCAGAATGTATCAATGCATTTACTTAAAACTAGAGGTCCAGTGAGCAAAATTCATGCACTCGGGGATGGGGGAGGGTCCCTCAGCCTGGATTGTGAAAGAATGCAGGCCAGGTGGAGGTCAGGGAGGGATGCAAAAGGTTGACCAGCCAGGGAAGGGCCACAGGAGGGCTCCAGGGCAAGTCTAGCCCATCTCCCTCAGTCCCAATCCGCCAGACCCCAGCAGCAAGCTAACCTGTCTGCCCCCTGGTGGTCAGTGCACATCATAGTGAGCAGTTGAGCAGCCTTAGCATATCATTAGCATATTACACTTTAATTGGTTGAATGGCCAATTGGACAAATGAACACTTAGCATATTAGGCTTTTATTGTATAGGATTCTACTTTCCAAACTTGTATGCGTATAGCATAACCCTTGGACACAGACATTAGAATGATGAAGGCCTGGGGCAGGGGGCGGGGGAGTGAGTAGAGGGGTAGGGTGAGGGTGGGCTAGAAGAGACCAATGGGGGGGAAAGGGGACATATATAATACTTTCAACAATAAAGATTTAATTTTAAAAAATAAATAAATAAAATTATACTTTCCAACCCTGGATATTTGTGGATTATGAGCACAATCTCTCTTTTACAGATAAGAAATACAAAGGAATCACAATCTTAGCATGACAGAAGTAAAGCTGGGAGAATAATTAACCTCTGTAACTTCTGCTTCTGACCCTAGCCATTTGGGCTGCTATTTCCAATACTGATGTATAAGAGTTCATAAGAATTCTTTCAGTTATGTATTTTTAAATAATTGTTAGCTTAAATTCACTTTTTTCAAGAAAATATTTATTATAATCTGACATAAATCATGTTCCCATGATTAATTAAAAAAAAAAAACAACTTCTCTCATCCAAAGACTAAACTGTTATCCCCATTTACATACTTCATTTACCTCTTTCCTTTCAAAGCAAATTAGAAAGTCAGAATCAGAACATGGCCAAATCTGAAGAATTAGAGATCACTCTTTGTTATTGAAGTATAAACACAAATTAAGCAATGAAAATACAAAAATAGTTTTATCAACACATTAGAATCAACTTCTCCCTAACAAATACATGTAATTGATAATTATTTTGATATATTTTGAAGTAGGAATTTGAACTCTCAAAAAAAAAACACCCACATTCAGAATGATTCTCTATCTATACTTTTTCTTGAAGAGCAAATGAATAGCTGCCACACAGCCTTGCAATTAAGAGCCATTTAGAAGGCCACCTCCCCAACTCTAACTCCTGTGTGATTTCATTGTCTTCATCCCTGCCTTAGACTAGACTGCATAGTGATTCTCCTTCATGAAATCTATCGTCAGCTAGCAGAAAAATTCTGAAGGCTTAGAGGCTATGAAATGCAGACATTGTTTTGAAATTGCAGCGCGTTATGGAAAAGCATATACCTTGCATTTGAAAGTTATTTCAAAACAATTTTAATAGATCAATTTCAGTAGTATAAAGTACATCCTGAAGAATACTATGGACCTAACACACTATCTCTTTTCCACCCCCCAGCATTAATCCTATGAAGTGGACATGGTTTTTATCATTTTACTGTGAAATAACTGCCGCTTACAAGTCAAGTGATGATTTCATGACTGGGATACAGTCCTAAATCATGAGGATGGCATATGGCAGTGACTGTCAACCTTTTTAATCTCGTGTACACATAAACTAATTATTAAAATTCTTCAGCGCACAAAAAAAAAAATATGTTTTTGCTGATCTGACCAAAAAAATAGGTTTAATTTTTATTCATTCACACCAGCTGGTTATTGTGTTGACTGTTATTTTTTCTACTAGACAATTAATGTAATTTTATGCTTTCTTTTTTAAAAAGAAACTTTGAAAGCTTGATCTTACTATCTCAATATCCTAACTGTTAACACATCACATTTATTTCTATACATACATACATAGTTGCCATCATACTTTGTATTTCACTTCAATGGTTAATAGTAATAAGGGTGATACTAGCTGACATTTGTTGAGCCCTCACTATAACCTCACTCAAGTCTCATAGAAGGTCTATTACAGAGAGTGGCAAACTATGGCCAAAGGGCCAAGTTCAACCTGCCACCTGTTTTTGTATGGCCTTAGTTAAGTATGGTTATTACATGGTTTAAAAAAATCAAAAAGAGAGTAATATTTTTGTCATGTGAAAATTATAAGAAACCCAAATTTCAGTTTTCACAAATAATTTTTCATTGGAACATGACTTTTTATGTATGTATTGCCTCTGGCTGCTTTCCCACTAGAACTACAGAGCTGAGTAGTTGCAATGGAAATCATAGGTCCCACAAAGCCAGAAAAAATAATTGCTATATAGAATCTTATGGAAATGTTTGCCAGTCCCTGCTCTATAAGATAGATGCTATTATCATCTCCAGTTGACAAATGAAGAAACAGATGCTTCGAGAAGCTGAGCCTCCAAAGCTACAGAATTAGGAAGTGGCAAAATGGGCTTTTGTTTATGGTCCAGTATTCTCATTCCCTGAAAATTGACCATCAATGTATGACTTGCGTTAACGAGCTCTTCATTCACCAGAACCGTGTTTCCCACCCACAGGTGAGAGTGGGTATTTACAATGGCATCTTTCTTGTTGGAAGCTCAGCCTTTGGCAGCCTCACAGGGTATTTGAACAGATGTGCCACTCTCACGTTCTTAAAATGGAAACTGAAACCCGAGGTTAGGTTACTTTCCCGGGATCATATGACATGATCCTAGGCTTATTAACTCTGAGTCCACTAGTTCACCTAGTAGGCCAGGCCTAAGGTTGGTGATGAGAGTCTCTCTTTTGCCTCAAACTAAAATTACAGTGATGTTGTGCTATGAGAAATTTGAGTATGGATCCATAGCTCTTCACGGGAAGCCACTGGTAGCATAATAGCACAAACCTATCTTAAAACTACATAAAAATCCAGCAAGCTTGCTATAAATTAAATGGCCATAAAACTGAATTACCTTATCAGGCAACTTATACCTTCTACTGACAGGGGAAGAGTAGGTATGCTTTTGCTGTAAGCATACCAGGCATAAAATTATCCATAGAAGCTTTGAGGTAGGAAGTTCTCAGGTGAGTGCATAACGATGTATATTTTATCTTGTTTTATATGTCTTCTTTCTCAAGCACAGGGACTTTCTTTGTGCTGCAAGAACTTCCCACTTCGCCCGCGCATTCTGGGCAGGGCATATTTGTTGAAAGATGGGGGTGGTGGGGAGCCTTCTTTTTCTCTGTGCGCTCTGAAATATCCCCACTAGGAGGCAGCACATGACCTCAAAATATGGTATTTCCAGATATCTCATGGTAACAGAAGGGATGATATTCTGACCTTAATCTACTAAATTAATGGCTTTTAGGCTACCTGTGCATTCAAATATTATCTTTTACTGCAGTTTCAAAATATCTAAGTAATAATGGCAGTGAAATGTCTGGAAATGACTCCTCAATGAAAATTACATGGTATGTGTGGCTAGTGAGTCATTGAAATAATTATTTCTATCACTAATAGTCAAAACAATAAGACATGCCTTGCACTTATTCTGTGTAATTCAAGGAATGGCCAGCAAGTAAATTTGTAAGATGTTTTCAGTAAAACTGAATTTCATGGAAGAATAAATATATTCCAACTCCTTAGCTGTTTATTTTTATTTTGTGCCCCTTTTCTGTGTAACCAGAACACAGGCTGCTGGGTTGATTAGCATGAGAAGTTTCCAGGGTGTCAAGTACAATATTAAAGGGTGACTTTGTTACTGTGGGCCAATTTTATGCGCTAGTTCTGCATCCAGATTAATTTCAAGCCTGCCCTCAGCAACAGTGCATGTGATTCCAAGTATTAACTGAAATTTGCATTGGATTACAAATTGTTACTCCTCTCTCTATAACGTTAGTTGATTTGTTCAGTGTTTTCACCAGTTTACATGAGATTTACTAGTAATCTACCCTACCTTTCTTTCTAAAACTTTACATTTGCCTTGTACATATTTTTCCCATTGAAAATTTTCTCCATTAATGCCAAGAAGCTGATGATAAACATAAACAGCAAGAACATTTTTTTACATTTGGAAAACAAAATCACGCCCTAACAGATTTGGCTCAGTGGATAGAGCGTCGGCCTACAGACTGAAAGGCATGTACCTTGGTTGCGGGCACATCCCCAGTAGGAGGTGTGCAGGAGGCAGCTGATCGATGTTTCTCTTTCATCGATGTTTCTAACTCTGTCCCTCTCCCTTCCTCTCTGTGAAGGCCTGGGGAGGAGGGTTAGACGGGGCCAGTGGGAGAAAAAGGGGATATACATATGTAATACTTTCAACAATAAAAGAATTTTTTATTTAAAAACAAATAAATAACAAGATCAACTATAGCATTCCCTTTGCAATGACTCTAGAAGTGTTGGTATGATACACTAGGGAAAGCCTGGTCATGGACAACTAAAATTCATCCATTGAAATGTTGTGACATATACTCAATAAATTATTGTGCTGTGTATGCAGAACTGGTAATTAAAATAAGTTTTCTCTTCAAGCATCTCACATTTTTATCTATAAAATCTTCCAAGGGCTTGAGTAAAGCTGTTTATCAATAGAAAACATGTATGTACGTGGCGAGGTAGCTCAGTTGATTAGAGTGTTTTCCCAACATGCCAAGGTTGTGGGTGTGATCCCCGTCAAGGGCTCATACAAGAATCAACCAGTGAATGCGTAAATAAGTGGAACAACAAATCGATGTTTCTTCTCTCGCTCTCTTTCTCTCTCTCACCCTTTCTCTTTCTAAAAATGAATAAATAAATAAAAAGAATATATATGTGTGTGTATATATATATACATATATATATTTGTGTAAGTCAATATTATGAATTAATATTGGTAATTCCCAACTTTCAAATATAGGATTTATTTTACTTCTAAAAATTTACTGAGTTCATATTCTAGTTTAATGTCAGTTGCTCAGATTGCAAGCATTTTTAATATTTTGTCTTTATTCAAGAAATACCTTCTTTTTTCTATTTTTTCTGTTCAACTTATTCTTCTCTCTCTCTTTTTTCAACTCATCTCATTCTAGTATTGGAACTATCAGGTTTCAATTCCAAAAATGCCATAAGCATTTTTAAAGTATAATTTCCCTCTAATTGTGCATGAAGTTATAGTCGATTTATAAATGGCCAGCCATCCAAGGTACAGAGAATGATAGACTAATTAAATATTTTCCCTCTGCATGACATGAGATGCCGGATTTCCAGCAAAATATCTGAAACCTCCCTCCCCAAAGTCCTGTCTCCCTTACAAAGCTAACTCCAAGTTTTGTCCTCTATTACTTGCAGCATCTCAATTCCAAGAAACAAATTCTGTATCAGAATTTGAATCAATTACAGCTCTAGTTTTCATAATTTTTAAAACAGTAGCTTAAACAAAACAGAAATACATTTTTCTCTTACATAAGAAGGAGGGGAGCAGTTCAGGAATCTAGACGTTATTTTTCTGATCCATAATCCATAAGATCATCTCAAGACCCAAGATAGCTGCTGAACTCTCACCACAGACCCATATTCCAATCATCAAGGAGGGCACACACCAGCTCCTCTTGGTTGAATTAGTTCTTTTAAGAAAGCTCTTTCAAAATTTCCATCCAAAGCTTTCACTTACATCACAAGCCACATGGCACCAGAGAAGTCCAAAAATTTGTCTTTAATTTAGAGAGAAACATGCTTACAAATTTAAGGTTCTGTGACCAAGGTAGAAAGAACAACATTGGAAAGCAAAGGGCAGTTCCTGCCACTATGATCATTATAATTCTCTTTATAATAGTAGAATAATGGAAACAATCTAAACGACGTAAAGAATAAACAATTAAATACAATGTAGTAAGTTCATATGTTAAATACACTCTTGGTGTTTAAAATATTCATGTAGATTACTATTCATTGACATAGAAAATTATTCATGATACATTTTTGAGAGGGGGGAAAACAGCTCAACATCAATCATGTAACCACATATCTAAAATCACATCTGAAAATATTTCTTTTAATGTTACCAATGGTTAGATAACCAGTGTGGTTAGTACTTTTTTGTGTAATTTTACTTAGTTCTTTATACTTCTCTACGCTTTGAACCATTTACAATGACTATGCAATGATCATACATATGATTACTGTGGGAATAAAAAGACACGGAATGAAATTGTTGCAGGATTCCAGGGCAGGAGGAGTAGGGAAACTGAGATAGGAAAGTTAAAACAAAGCCAAAGAATGTAAGCAATTTGCAGTCAGCTTATAACTAACAAGACACCTGAGAACAAATGGTTAAAAACCTCCCTAAAGAAAGAATACAGGAAAGGGGAGAGGGAGGAGGGAAAAGTAAAATAAAAAGGGCAAGTTTTACTCCCTAAACCAACTGTTCTCAATCTGTGGGTCACGACACCTTTGGTGGTCGAATGACCCTTTCACGGGGGTCGCCTAAGACCATCCTGCATATCAGATATTTCCATTACGATTCATAACAGCAGCAACATTACAGTTATGAAGTAGCAACGAAAATAATTTTATGGTTGGGTCACAACATGAGGAACTGTATTTAAAGGGCCAGAAGGTTGAGAACCACTGCCAGAGAAGCCAGCAGCCTCAAGGCTTGGCAAGATAAAGTTAGCAGGTGCTTCTCAGGAATTCTGGGAAGGTCACAACAAAGTAAAAAAAGAAGAAGGAGAAGGAGAAGGAGAAAGGACTTTAGGACTTAATCTATAGCAAAATATTCAGCAGAGGAATTTTGAAACCTATAGACAAGAGGATATATACTGCCTCAAACCCTCACCCAACATGCTCTCCAGATTAGCTGGGAGCCTGCATGCTCTTCATAAGCCAGATGAATAGATTTGCTTACTTGCTTTGCTTTTCAGTAAAGGTGCTTTTAATTGCTTTGATAAATGGACTTTTCACAAGGCAGTCAAGGTCTTGCCTATAAATTCATTTGTACGGGGAGACAAGGATTGAGGTTGGGGACAGCCCTCTCCCAGGGACTCAGAGAGCTGTCCCATAACACCTCTCTTGTGACAGTGAGAGGTGCCTCTTACAAAATTATCTTCATTAAATCAAAAAAATCACTGCAAAACTTCCTATTTGCACATAGTCTTCAGACAGTGGGGTTTCCAGGCTCCCTGTGTTACTCATTTTGTACTGAAAATATTAAACTGAGCTGAATATCAATTTGTAAGTAACATGGCGATCACAAACAATAATGAGGACTGTTTGCCAAAATCCGTATTTGCTTTCTTGTCTTAGACTAAGGTGACCAGATTTTAACATTGGTAAAGCGGGACACCATTGACCGCTTGGCCGCCGAAAACCATATCTTCCCTTCCTGTTCTCCCGCTGTTCCCTATCTTGTCGTGCATTCTTTCCAAAAATCGGGACTTTTTTAAAATGCCGCGGGACTTGGGACAGATTGTTAAAAATCAGGACTGTCCTGCCAAAAGCGGGAGGTCTGGTCACCTTATCTTAGACTTCTAATTTTTGCAAATCTGAGTTTTGTACCAACTCTACTCCCTTTCTATGAGTGTTTAGTATGGCATTCAGTAGAAAAGAAATAGAGATTATATCATACCTTCTTATGTTTGTGTAAGTGTTAATGGCAGTAACTAATTTTTCAGGTAGTCATCACCCCTGTTTTCATTCTGTCAGATACAGTCATGTGTGAGACTTTGTCACTGAGGGGTATAGGATATTTGAAATACATCTGCCTTTCCTGTGTGTGAAGAGTAAGCCTTTTGCATTGTTCCCTGTGTCTCTGAAACTGGTAGAATAATGACTCTTTTCTTACTTAGAAGGGCACTGTGAAGGGAAGAGAAGATCACTATAGGAAATGTTTTGCGAAGTTAAAAGTAGCGTTTATTATATTGGGACAGGCTGGCTTATCTTAGAATCAAGGGACTTATGCAACGTTAAGCCCAAGCTGTCTGCTACGGCACTGCCCACAACACCTGCAGCCAACGCAGCCAAGTGGGTTGCGTGCTACTTGAAAGGGAGCAAGAAATTGAGGACAGCAGGTGTTACAAGAATAGGGACTAAATCACTAATTCAGAAAACCGTCGTGAAAAAGCAGCCGTAATTTCTTTTTTTTAATATATTTTATTTATTTTTAACAGAGAAGAAGAGAGAGAGATAGTTGTAAACATCGATGAAAGAGAAACATCGATCAGCTGCCTCCTGCACACTCCCCACTGGGGATGTGCCCACAACCAAGGTACATGCCCTTGACCGGAATCAAACCTGGGACCCCTGAGTCTGTAGGCCAATGCTCTATCCACTGAGCCAAACTGGTTAGGGCAGCAGCCGTAATTTCTTGCATCACCTTCCTGGTAAACCTTAATTTATTGTGTAAATTATATTGTATTGAAGGATTATAAAAAAAAGCCATAATTTTCTTAAAATACCACTTTGCAAGAAGCTCACCAATTCCAAATAGCTGAGAACTAAGTATTTTAAACTCCTTGTGAAAGAAAAAAATTCCAACAATTAAGGACAAATATATCTCTTTTTTACTTAAAGCAAAAACACAGCCTGCTTATCAAAGTGGTCACTCTGAAAACACACACACACACACACACACACACACACACACACTGTTATATAATCTCCTTTGAAATGACACCTGGCTTACCCTCCGTTTTCACAGGTGGGGAGAATTGGGGCACAGCACTCTGAGGCTGCCATTGGTGGCAGCTGGGTTGCCTCTGAATTTAGTTGAGTTAAGTAGTGCCTGAGGGACATTGGGGGCTCCTCTGGATTGGGTCTCCCTTTCAGCACCTGGGGAAGCTCATATTGCCTTGGTAACCAAGCCTAAACCCTTTCTGAACGTTGAAAAGGGTGATTGATGCTTATCGATTTACAATCGTTTGGGTGAATTGTGGTTTCTCTCATCATGTAGATGAGTTTTCTGCTTTTCTTTTTCTACTAAAGGATTTGTGAGGTACATACAGTCGTGCATTCTTTATACCCCCCTATGTATACATAGAGTTGTTTCCCAACGTGTTAAGTTTTCTTCCCCTTCCCCCACCCCCCAGCCCCTTTTGTGAGCTTTGTCCTTTGAGGAGAGCCTCTGCACCTGCGGTGGAGGTGCGAGCAGCAACCCCACAGACAGACCAGCCACAAACACTTTGTAATAATCAGATGCCTGGGCTCGCACTGGGCTTCCGTCGCCATTGGATTCAATCACAACCACAAGTAACTCCTTATGCCTTAAAGTTTCCATCTCTCAAATGTTTTCGGCTTTAAGTATGTCGCCAGGATATTTACCTGGCACTTGCTTAAACTTTTTAGAGAAAATTTTACCCGAGTGACATTTTTGCTGAAAGCAGCATTGTGCTTTGTTGTTACTGTTGTAATAACTACTGACATTTGCTTTCTTCCTTGCTTCTAGCTGTGTGAGTACTGTGTCGTATATGGAAGAACCTAGCCAGCATGATGTTTCCTCTCGCCTTACAGTTCAGATGGAAAACACCTATCAGCTGGGTGTGTTACTTAATCACTCTCTTCTATGTTAAACTTCTAATTTTGTGAGTGATATTTACTTAAACTAATATTTGATAACCCGGCATTGTCTTCAATGGTAGTGCAATATAAGGGATCTTAATTGAGTGATTTGATGTTGCTGTAATTTCTTTCCTTTTCTTTTCTCTTCTTTCCTTTTCTCTGACTGTCATCACCCCAAATTTTAATTACTTACAAAGAGTTCTCCATCTCTGCTGTACAAAGGCTGCATTTCTTCTGGGAGGGGGTGGGTGGTGGGGGGAGGGAGGATTTCTCCCTGGGGAGCAATATGGCTCCATATAGATAGCTGGACAGATAGCAACTTGGCAAGACAAGGGGACAAGCTTTTCCTAACAAGGAATCTCAGGAAATGCCCCTCATTCCCAGGGTCTGAAGCTAGCAGGCTCCTCAACCCCCACTGATTCACAGCTGATTAAGGTTGCAATGAGTCCTGATCAGCTCCCCTCCACGGGAAGAGGAAGGACCGGGGCACTAGAGAGGAATGGGATTGGGGGAGGCTCATCTTAAAGAAATCTGGAATTTTGAAGGGTCACCTGTGTGGAGACAGGTCAGGACTTGATCCCTGTACCCAATGTGGGAATCTGCTTGTGCTCATGGCAGAACTGCTTACCTACCCTTCTGGAGGGTCTACTTTTTTTTATCGGTCTACTTTTCTTTATCAGTGATTGTTAAACACCAAGCAATTCACAGGGCAGCACTGAGGAATATTGTGTCATACTGAAGTAAGAAGTCCATTGAGTATTTGGGGGGATTATCTTGTGGAGTTATTTTATATCTACTTGAAATCAAATGTATATATAAAATATGAAATAAAAGAGCTATGCATTAAAATTTTATCTAACCAACCAATGCTGTTGATAGGTGGAGAAAAAAGCCTTTAAGGCAAAGGCAAATGATTCTGGGTCCGCTGTTGACAGAGATGTTTATCCCTTCTCATTGAGGTTTTAGATCTTTGAAAACAAAGATCTTTGCACCTGCCCCTAAACTCCCAGTGGAGTCCACAGTGAATATCTTTTCCCATTCATGTTTCCTTATAGACCTACTTGTTTTCTCTCAGTGCGTGCCTGCCCACTATTATCTGAATCCATGTATAATTACTGCTATATAGAAATTCCGTAGAGACTTACCAATGACCAAAGAAAGGCCCCATGGGCTGGAGCAGTTCCATCTGTGCCAGTTAACCTCGTGAAAATTACCGACCACCCGCACATCCCATTGAGCCTTGGAGCTGGGTGTCTACAGTAATCCCCAAGACTGTGGATTACAAGGCTCCATAATTAGTCAGTCTACTGGTATTTTCATAATGCTATGGTAGACAACGAATATCCTGCCATCCAATGCAGGATATTTTATGCTTCTTCTCAGAACCTTACCCAGTTTTGAGGAGGGGGGTGATCATTACTACTCTGGGTCCCTACCATTCTGGTGAAGCTGATCCTACCCTCAGAGATGTACTAGTGACTGATTCTGGGATGGCACAGACCCTCCGAGTGGTCAAATCAATCAGAGCCTTGAGATTCAATTCAGAAAAATGTTTGGCTGTTGAAGAAGCAGATCGGGCCCTGAAACCTGAGAGAATGTAGGGGCTATGGCAGCTTTTGCTCTCTTGCCCTCACATGAAGCCTAAAACCAAGAGAGAATTATATCCCAACATCATCATTTGAATCCTAAGTCCAAAGTACTCTTGAGCTTTTGGGTGAGGCAAGCTAAGTTTGGGTTAGGTTTCACCCACTAGCAGCTAAAAGATCCTTGCCATTCCATGCCTATGATTTGGGATTCTGCATACTGAAAGGGTTTGAGTCCAATTTTGGCAACATAAAGGAGTTGAAATATGAAGCCCTGTGTTTCTTCTTCCTAGGATATATTATTTTCATGACTTACTTCTTCAAATAAACGGGCTAAATTGTCTTATCAGTTTTAGAAGTACTAGATATTGAACCAAGTTAGAAAAGTAGCCTAATATATGGTAATAAAAGATGATTTTACTTTGATTGGTGAGTGCACAGTGCAATATACAGAACTTGTAACATAGAAATCCACACCTGAAACTTACATTTCACCCCAATAAGTTTAATTTAAAAAAAAGGATAGAAAAGAGATTTTCCAAATACCTTAATATGTATACTATTTTCCACATATTCTTACAAAACGTTGTATGAATTAGTCTCCTATAATTAGTCTTTTGTGCTTGACAATTTTTTAAGCATTCAACCAGCCATTTTATTAAAAATCAAAAACATATTTCTACTTCTATTTATTTCTGGATTTATTTTGCATATGAAAGGTAATCTGTGGGCCTTGATAAAGATTTTCTCATATCTACAAAGGGCAATACTGACCAGATTAGTGGGGGGTGGGAGATCAGTCAATCACTGGCATTATTGTGTTTAATATTTCACATTCTATCAAAAAATATTGGAATCGTCTAAACATATCTAAAATGATTAACATGTTTGTCCTCCCTTTATCTGAGTAATTACAGCCACCAAGAGTGAGATGAAACATGAATGTAAATTAATTAAAAGGAAAAAAGGAATGGTAAAATAAATGTCTATATTTCTTGTAATGAAACACCATTTACATTTGCTCATTAATTCAATATTGAAACATGCATATAGAAAAAATACAGTCTATAGGATCCAATATATCTAAATTTGAATACTAGTTTTGCCAAATCCTAAATAAATGGTGTTCAATCAAGGTATTTTGAATCCTTGAACTTCAGTTTCTTCATCTATAAATAGGGATAATAGTCCATACATCAGAGGGATACTATGAGAATTAAATGAAGTAATGCATTTACATTGCTTCTCCAGTCATTATTTTATTGCTTCTCAAAATGACTACCTCTAAGACTTTACCTTGGACCATGGAGAAGAAAAGCCTTCTATGACTCCAATATAATTTCCTATTAATTATGGAATGAGTTCTCCATGGTCCTTTTTTGGAGCAATGATTAAAGAGGTACTCGACTCTTTATAAACACTGACTGAGCAGCAAGTCAGATGAGACTCATTGGTGGCCATATTTGCTGCCACATTGAGACAGCCTGCCTTAGAATGAGGCCAACATAATGGAAAGTAGACT
>PVJC01043793.1:0-14383 GCA_004026665.1 Murina feae
CCACACCTGTGCTAATTGTACCACCATTTTCTGAGCAAACAAGACTCTATGCATCTCAGTCAATACAGTTTCTTCTGCTTAAAGTAGTCTTTCTTCTTTCTACAACTGAGTGATTGTCGTTGTTCAAGATCTTAAGCAGATTTTCCACTCTGTGACATTTACACTATTCCTTGTAAAATGGTTTATTCCTTCTTCTATGTTCCTATTACTATGGTAGTTAACAGTCACATTGAGATCACTTGTTTACATATCTGTTTCCCACATTAAATTATGAGCTTCTCATAAGCACAGATGTATTTGTGTCTTCAGCATTTAATCAAAGTCTTTCACATAATAGATATCGAATCTTTGCTTAAGGCACCCATCAACCCATAGAAGTGCAATCCAATGTCAGAATAAAACTTTTAAAAAATTAGCTTCAAGAAAATAACACAATATAGTTCTCAATATTAATATAAATTAAGTTCTCAATATTAATATAAATTATGACTCCTATTTGTTAATTTAACAAACACTAGTTATTTCCTTTTATATTGCTATGACAAAATAATATTCAGATTGACAGTGGTTGAGTAGCTTTTTCTAAAATTTTATTTCAGAGAGGAAAGGAGAGGGAGAAGGAGATAGAAACATCAGTGAAAAAGAGAGAATCATTGGCCAGCTGCCTCCTGCACGCCCCCCACTAGGAACTGAGCTCGCACACCAGTTATGTGCCCTGACCTGGAATCAAACCTGATCTCGTGGTTCATGGGTCCACACTCATTCACTGAGCCACACCAGCCAGGGTGAGCATCTTAATGTTGACATTTATGTGTACAATTTTTATCAAATAAACATTTTAATTTAATTTCTCAAGTTAAGTCTTTAAGAAAATAAGAGATTTACCTGTACAATTCCTCTATGAACACTGTCTTTTATAACCTTTATTTTTTCATTATGTAATATTTTAAGACAAAATTGTCAAGTGGAGTGTAATGGTATATAAATTCCAATACTAAAATATCCACCCAGATTAAAAATAATTATCATGTAATAGTGGTTCTCTCTCTCTCTCTCTCTCTCTCTCTCTCTCTCTCTCTCTCTTTCTCTTTCTCTTCCCCCCTCTTTTTTTAATCTTCACCTGAGGATATATCTATTGCTTTTAGAAAAGAGGAAGAGAAAGGAGAGAGAGAAGGATGGATGTGAGAGAGAAACATGGGTCAATTGTATCCCATATGCATCCTGAGCAGGCATTGAACTCACAACCTAGATATGTACCTTGACCCGGAATCAAACCCGCAACCTTTCAGTATACGACAATCCAACCATCTGAGCCACACCGGTCAGGCCTGTAATAGCAGTTCTTAAAGTCAGAGGGCTGTTTCGGATTGTAATTCTTTTGGTCCCATGCTAAATTCTTTCTGTATCTTAGCAATGAGATGCCTGCTTTCCCTAGCAAACTCTGACATTAACCTTCCTTGACAATCTTATTGGGAAGTGGCCTACATTTCCTTTATTGGAAGGAGGAATATCATATCAAGGACTTAAGTTTTTCTTTTGCTTTGTATCTCCAGGGGTATTTTATTTGCTATGTAGGTATGTGTGAGAGTGAAGCACACAATGTTCAATAGTGTGCCCTCTATTAGCAGGAAGCAGGAGGTAAAACCAATTATCCTCAGTGTCCACTCCCAAAAGCACCTGAGGCAAACACCTACACAGGAAAGCATTGGAAGAGATTATATCTCTGCTTTCACCAAGACTCCACCAGGAAACTGAGGAAGACAATGTTAGCCATAGCTTCTATTTATTTACTGAGTGCCAACTGTGCTGCAAGAGATCATTTCTTATCCTCGTCTCTAATGTCAAAACAGCTTTGCCAACTTTTCCATTTTACAGAAGAGGAAAATGAAGCTAAAAAGCCTAAGGAATCTGTCCAAGTTTATATGGCTAATATGCGCCAGAAGCCAGACTCAATTCCAGTTCTACTGCTACATACTTCATTGCTCTCCAATGTACATAATAGGAGACAACTCAAATCAAAGAAAAAGAAGGATACTAGCTTCTAGTAAGGCTCATTTCCCTCTCTTTCCCTGGACATGTAGAGATGGAGGGAGAGTTGCTTCCATTCCACAGCTTGAAAAAAGAAATAATCTTCCAGAACCACAATTCATTCCTGAGTTACTAGCCAAATTGTAGTCTCCAAAATTGGCTACAACCTTCATAAAAAGTCTCACTACAATAGTGCTTCTCTCATAATAATAATAAAAACAAACAAAAAGCTAAGTAATGGAAGATTAAAATATTTAAGAAATGCTGAACTGATTGGTAAGTAATATAGTTCAAAACAAAATTCTTTCCATTTTATTTTATACTAATAATCTAATATAATAAAAGCCTAATACGCAAACATTTTTTAAAAATAATAGTGCTTCTCTAATATTTTTTAGAATTTTTTGTTGTTGTTGATTTTAGAGAGGGAAGAAGGTGGGGGGAGTGGGAGAGATTGATTTGTCGTCCACTTATTTATAATTCTATTTTTTTCCTAATCCTAACACTAAGACATAGTCATTGACTTTTAGAGAGAGGAGAATGGAGAGAGAAAGATATCCACTGGTTGCCTCTTGTAAGTGGCCTGACCAGTTATCAAACTTGCATCCTAGGTATGTGCCCTGACCGGGAATTGAACCTGCAACCTTTTGGTGTAAGGGACCTCACTCCAACTAACTGAGCCACACAGGTCAGAGCCATTGGTTGATTCTCGTATGTGACCTGACTGGGGATAGAGCTAGCAATCTTGGTGAATGGGGATGACACTCGAACAGAGTTACCCCTCAGTGTTTCTTAATATTAATGCAGATTTAAACCAGTTAGAGTCTTATAAAAACATTGAGATTTTGATTTTGTAAGGTGGGGTGAGGCCCAAGATTCTGCCCTCTAATAAGCTCTCAGGCAATGCTGATATAATTGGTCTGTAAACCACACTAAGAGCCGCAAAGCCCTGTGCAAAGGTAAGCATCTCTCCTTTGCCTCTTCATTGCAATAGTGGATGGATATAAGGAAGAGTTGATGAACAGGCCTCAACATCATTTTGGAGAAAAATATTACACGATTCATGGACCCTATGCAGAGTTAATTTTTCATGTCTCAAATCATTTATCCCAATTTCCTTTAATTCCACCTCTCATGACTCACATTTGACTGTTATACTCCATAGTTCCTTAGAGAAAATATGTGGTGATTTTTAGCATGATTAACATTTCAACTTTAGTAAAGACCATAAAGACAACTGATTAGAACAAATGGAGACTCCGAACCATTCAATTTCTTAATGCACATTACACTCTTCTTTCCACAATGTGGCCAAGAAAAGGATTAGTTTCTTCAAGTCATAACTAAAACATATATTAATTATGTGTTATGTCCTTTATTAGATGATAGACACAGAAGACAATAAAAAATCCAACTCTGTTTTGGGAGAGTATATTCTAATGGGAGAAACAGAACTGCATGTGGAAAGTGTGTGGGCATGTGTGTGAGTGTGCATATATACTCATGAGGAGCAGCCAACTTTTCCCAGGATCAGGAGAGCAGTGATTGGGGAACATTTCACAGGATACCTGCGTCTATAACTAGCACTGCTTGGGAAAGAACATTCCAAACAGTATTAAAAACCACTCAGCTACTCACAGGCGTGAGATAACATAGTATGATTCGGGACTTTTGGCTCTAAGGGCGGTTGAGACAACTATGAGAAAAATGTAGGCTTCTGTGGTAGACCTTAATTCAGGCACCCAGATAGAGAGAAGTCAGGAGGCCAGAGAGAAAGAAGCGTGGGAAATGAACAGTTGATAACTTCATGAAAGGCTTGCCAGTCACCAGGCATAGTTAAATGTGTTCTTCCAGGTTTAGGGGACATGAACTATTAATAGATATAATAATAGCTAATACCAATTTCTTTTCCCCCTGACTTAGCTAAATGGAATGAAGAATGGCTTTTCTTAAACTCTATTGCACCAAAATGCAAAAGAAAGCTTTGTGATTACCTAAGTAGCAACTGCGTATTAGGAAATATAAGTTGCCATATGCAGCACCACACAAAGACTTGCATGCGCAGTGGGAATGAGTTAGCATCACCTGAGGATCCACACAATAGAGGATTTCATATATTGTACTACTAACCAGTCCCAGCTTCCTTTTATGTGCTTCCTTTTGAAATAAAAAAAGAGTAAAAGATTTCATTTTTTAAGTGTCTGTTTAACCTAGCACATATTAAAAGAGCAATGCATACAGGTGCATAGAAGAGGCTCTCTATAACGCAAATGAGCGATTTATATTCTTGTTTTATTCCTTTTGTAGCAGCAAGGGCACCTAAAAGACCATGTGTGCAGTCTTACTCACAAAGCATTGTTATAGCATTAGCTGGCAAGGGATCATTAGAGGTACCCCACTCTTTAAAAGGATATACATCCTAAGTTACCTCAAAAAGATCAATATCTCCGTCTAAACAAGGAAAGTCCAAAAAAATAAACCTAGCAATTTATTATAGATTTCAACCAGTCTTGGATTTAGCCTAAAACTCAACCACTAAAATAGAAACCATTACATTAATAACTCATGAGAAGGCTAGTTATAAGTCATTTTTTTCCTACTTGCGAAATCACTTCATTTCGTTCCTCTCATTATTTTTATATGTTTATAGCTTGATATTATCTGACTTCTTTCTTTTCAGGATTTTCCACAGGGAAACTTCAAACTGGACACAGATATAAAACAGGCTTATATTGCCAAGGACATACTTAAAAATAATTCTTACTCAGTTCTGTGGTTTAAGTTCCTTGGGAGGTGGGAGGAGAAGAATGTTTTCTCCTCCTCATGCTCTGGAGTAAATGTAAGCTTCCTACAAGGTGTAGGGCTGCACTGAAATGAAAACTCTCCCACATATCAATACAATAATGATGTATTTATAGAACATGAACCACAAGAGAGCCATAGTGAGCACTTTCAATAAACCTCAATTAAAGTGGTCAATATTGCGGAAAGAATCTTTAAAGCACCTCTGACAGGAAACTTCTTGGAGATTAGTTTTAAATGCTGAGATAGACAGAGTGCTTCAAAGCATAATGGGAAGTAAATGCCAGTGTGTAAGTTCTAGCTCTCAGGATCTCAAGGTTATGGCTTGAATAAATAAAAGCCCCATGATCCTTGAATAAAAGGTATTTTTACCTTTTACACTTGAAAAAGTAAACACGGGCAGTGTCCTATATAAAGACTTATAAAAGTACACCTGTGCTAAATCCCTTTGAACATGTTTATCCATGTTTTTCCTAAAATGTTACATTTTTCTTGTTCCTCTTCTATGATAATTTAGAGAGATATTTCTTATCAGTCATGGTCCATTTGAAGTCCCACTTCTACAAATCCTTTCCTTTATGTCCTAGTTTCATGAAAATCTGCACAGCCAAATACAGTGCTTGATTATAGACTCTTAGAGCAATTGCCCATTGTTCCTTGTAAATTTAAGCTCCACCACTGAAAAGTAAGTTTCTTAAAAGGCAAGCTTCACGCTATCCTTTGCTTTACAATCCCTCATATTAATAAGCAGAGCTCTAATCACATTGTGGCAGCTTTGTTTAAAATGCAAACGTTGCTAGATGGGTTCCACATCTTAGGAAAGCTTTCAGAACTCACAAGCTAATCAGCATCTTAGTTCACAAAGTATAGACATTGTCAGATGAGACCTGGAAAGTCCTGGATACAAAGAACTAAGGACTACAAGGGTAGGAGAGGGTAGATTTAGAAAAACAGATGCTTTAGAGAGAGAGAGAGAGAGAGGGAAAGACAAATGACAGTTTTCCCCAAGACAGGCCCTATGGACACCTTCATCTGGGTAGTAAAGTTCTTTTTGAAGAGTAGACACTCAAGAGTTCTTTCTCATGGAAACCCTGACAAAAGGGAGACTCTCGGAACACTCTGGTGCAGTTTAATGCTCAGGGGTCCAAATTAGCTACCCCAACGAAGAGAATTGTTCTTTATTGAGCTAAAGCCAGTACAGTCTTTCTTTTCACTGGTGCTGGTGTCTTAGCATTCAGTGATTCATTTATTCATTCATTTTAACAAATGTTTAGTGCACACTTGAGATGTGCTTTAACACATTCTGAGGGCTGAGGGAGTCTACTGTGAGCAAAATGAACTTGGACCCTAACTTTAGATAGCCCTGTCTCCTGGCAGACGAACACATTAACCGAATAAGGACACCGAAATGAAACTAACAATTGAAAAAGCTGGTGGGTGCAATCAAGCAAAGGCATAATGAGCCCGGAGCACATTTGGTAGAGAAAGCTGATCTAATGTAAAAGCAAGTAAAGAGGGTGAGAGTGTTCTGGCAGTAAAAAAAAGCGTAAGATCCTGAGAATGGAAGGAACCATGAAGCTTTCCAAGAACCAAAAGAAAGTCTCTTCTTAAAAAGCTGTATGAACTGAAGATTGAGAATCCTTCAGCACTTGGTGAGCAATTCCTTAGCGTGGCATTTGGTTGCTTGTGGTCCTTTAATAAGAGAACCGAGGGCTCAGTGCTCTGCTGTGGGCTCTGCTGTGGGCTCTGCTGTGGGCGGGAGAAGGCGCTCATCTTCTCTCCCTTTCCTATCCGCCCGGGTTTGTGCCTTTTGGGCAATGCCTGGCAAGACCCCTGATTCCAACCAAACTGTGAGTGGTTTTCAAAGTCATACGTGATCTGTTGCTGGGTAGAAAAATTCACAGAAAGTTCAGGCTGAGGGGATATTAAAGGTACCTGGCCTGTTTGCAGGACTGGTCTACCTTAGAGACGGTCTTGTAGCAAATGTGATCTCTTTTTATTAAATGTATTATTTGTCCAGCCTTAGTTCCAAGGATAAAAGGAAGGTAAGCAAGTTGAGCAGCTGGCACTGGGATCTCAGCTGGGGTCCTAACCTTTTTTAAGGTGTCACCTAATGTAGTTGAATAGCAATGCTCTTTTTTCAAGTCTTCAAATTATATTAAAAATCTGCTCTCTTCAGGGTGAGCAACTGAGGTCACAGAAGTGAGATAGATGGTCACAAGCTGTGCGGTAACTTGGAGCAAAAGCTGAAAGCGCTCTCCCTCACAGGAGCACACCTTGCCTTTCCCTCTCCCTTCCCCCTCCCTGCCCCAGGCTTATAACCATCAGTTTCCACACTCCCAAGCTCCAAGGGCCCTTCCTATGCCTCTATAACTTGTTTGCTGGACCCATTTCTTCTGGAAATTACTTTTACCTCTTTGATTTACCAAATAAAAGTTCTCTTATAGCTTGGGTCTTGGCTCTGAATTCTTTCTTAGCCAGAACCCAAGCTCCTAACATTTAAAAATATTAATAAGCTGAAGATCTGAACCCAAGTTCCTAATATTTAAAAATAATAATAAGCTGAAGATATGACAAACTTAGAGGAGAAATATAACTAAAATTGAACATAAACTTAAAGTATGTTAAACTCAAAGGCTCATATCATGCCTTTATTTATTGCCATGTTGCCACCTAGTAAGGTTTTTAAAAAATTGAAAACGGGATCTAGGGTAGTAGAATTTTAAATGTGATAGAGAAAATGGATGTCAGAAAGCAGGACATTGCTAGTTATGATATTCTCAGAAAGTTAGAAGCTTTGTGTTCAAAAACATTTCCATAATAATTTAGTTAGGATAAGTATCTTTAACTGAAACTTAATTGTTTTATCTCAACTTTTCTATGCCACATGTACCTATGAATAACTAATTTACCCTTGGAAAATTTTCCGTTTTCCAGTCTTGAAGCTTGAAAAATGTAGGCATATTGAAATTTGTCTCAACATGTGGATTTTTTCCTTTTTTAATTCTCATTAAGAACTCATTGCTGTCCTGGGAGTCAAGGGCATCACATTCACTTCATTGCAAAAATTCCCTGGATTTTCTCAGTTCTCCCCTATGGCTCCTACTTTGTGAACTGCTTCTATATAATAGTTATTTTGCAACTTTTAAGTCAGAATTTTATTGGTGGGAAATTCCTAAGGTTCAGGATTCTTTTGTATGTAAATCTTATCTGGTTTACATATCAGCACCATCCAGCTTCCGAAACAGCTGGTGAGCTCCGCCCTTAGTTTTACAACAGGGTTCTCTCATTGTAGACCTCTGCAATTCCTCCGGTTAAACCTCCTTTTAACCTATAGTCATTACCAATTATTTAAGAGCAACCTTATTAATCCTCTCATGAATGTTGAGATCCATGTTTCATTACAATATATTGTTTTGTTCATTGTGGAAGCATAACTGAGTCAATATCCCCAAAGCACACCATGTACTATATTCAAATTGTCTACATGTATAAAAGCAATAATCAGATCTCCATACAGTGTCAAAGTTCCATTTCCCTTGCTCTTCTTAAGAAGCCAGTCCTGGTGCCTCTGCACGCTCTTAGCTTTATCGGCATTATTCCAAACAGACTCCAGGAAAATCTGTGCTGTAACGCCTAACCTAAATGAAAGTGTCCAAGATGCGAATCCTTCCACGGACCCTCTTTAGTGGAGCAAGTGGTATGCTATTTGAGCGCTTGCGAAGCGGTTTCCATAATGCTCATTAAATCACTGCACTGGGAGTCTGCCTGGTCCCGATGGAGGGTGACTCCGTGCCATCTTCAGAAAGCCGTGAGGTGCTGGAAACTATCCTACAGTTTGAACACTTATTCTTGCTGCACAATTGCACTGTTTCGTGTGCTCATGTCTCCTCTAGCAGACAGTGCTGGACTTCTTGCCTGAAATATGAACGGTCCAACCCCTTTCCCCCGAACCCAGTCTATACTCAGACATCAGCTTAGAATGCTGTAAAAGACAGAACCATCGATTCCACACACCCCCCGAACGACAGAGGCTCTTAGCCAGCCCCTCAGACACATAGGGCTCTGCACAAGCGCATCCTGCCTGTGCTGCCTGGCGCTCACAGACTGAATCCTAAAGAAAGGATCAGTGTGGCTGCCGTAGCAGCTCCACTCCTCACTCAGGATGCCTTAATAAGCACATGTGGAGGACAGAACAGGAGGACAGTCGTCTCCCCCTTCTCCCCCCCCCCCCCGCCCCCGCATGCTAACTCTGGGACAGGAGCTTCCTTCTTGCACAACGGATCAGAATTCAAAAGCAGAAAAGCCAAACAAAACAGTGAGACACAGCAGGGCAGCTTTATCTTTTCAGAGATGAATGGCAGGCAAGTACCGTATGTTTTCACCTGTCACTTCCCATGAGGAGAGTCCAAATGTAAAGTGTCACACAGGCGTGCATCTCGTCTTAGAGAAATTGTTTACTAGCCCGCTTACCAACAACAAAAAAGTGCTCTCTGTTATGTCCAAAGAAATGCAACTACCCTTTTAAAAATGGAAACCTGTAATTGCCCAAAAAATATCTTCTGCCAGCCTTGCTGGGTAGTTTGTACTTTAAGTTAAAACCATCACCACTCACTCCCTATTCAAGCTGAAATTTTAAAAGGTAGGCAAACTGAAAGGGTCCACGAGCCAGTCCGTCCCTATCAGAAAACAGCCATCGGAGCAAATCACATTGGGGAAAGGCAACCCGGAGAGACCATCTCCTCAGGACAGGCAGAGAGATATGGAGCCATTTTTCACTAGGTTCACAAGAACATGTCAGCTCACAGCCGCCCGTGCACCGCCAGAGTGCATCTCAATTTGGTCTAAAGGGACCTCGCCAGTCACCCTCGCAGGACATTTTTTTAAAGAGTCCATTATAAATCCGATTCCCTCTGCTACCGGCACCTTCTGGATAGAGTCTTTGGCAACTGAATGGCACCGATCTGCATCCTATTCTAAACTCAATGCCTTCCCCCATTGCCTTTTAAAATGTGAATTAAGACACTTCTGAGCAAATAGTTCGGAGGGAGGGGGAACAGGAAGAAAAAAACCCTTCTCCCCACTCCCCACCCTCTGTCAGCTTCTGGACTAATACCTCTGGGCAGTTTTCTCCAGAACACAGCAGATTCTGGACCAGGGCACAATGGCAAATTGGCATACAAGTCTGTGACCACAGAAAGCACAGGCGGTGCTTTCTTTGTAAAAAACATAGGAAAATACACATGCTGGAACAAAAGACACTATCTGCACAGCGAGCAGCAAGAGGAATTGTGTGTTTGCTCTCCATACATCTGTACCCACTTATTAAAAATAGTTGTGTGGCTATTTTAAGTATGACATGTTGTGTTCTTTCCTCTTCAAACCAGGTCGCGAGAAAATTCATTTCCTAAGCTTTGTCTCCAACGGGAGGTAAAACACACTCGGCCGTAGGAATACCTGGGGTGTGCCTTTGTTGGTAGGGTGCCATTTCAAACTTATTACATTTGAACTCAATCATGTGGGAAATTCAGATAAAGCAAACGCAGTCCGACATCTCTGAATTATTTTGACATTACAAAGAAACGCCAAGTCAGCAGATATTTGCTGTTTGCGTTCCCTAATAACCTCATCATGCATTTGCAGCCCTCTGAGCAAAACGCTCACTGTCCTCCCCACAGCCACCTGACAATCCAGGGCTGAAACCCACATTCTGACTCAGAAGGAGACATCATGACGGCTCTCCACTGGCTGTCTGAAACAAAAGCTCCGCAAGCCACCGAGAGGCATTTGGTAAATGAAGTGAGAGTCGAATCAAGTTTAGGTTCCCATCTGGCGGAATACGGCACTACCTATCCAGGGGTTGGGGAGCAGAGGGTTCAGAGGTGATGAATAGAAAACACACACATAAACACGGAGAGAGCCTGGAGCCAGACCCCGGTCCGTTTCGGCTTACTAACCTAGAGCTGTGTTCAGAGGAAGCCGGGAAGCCGCTCGTCCTCTCCCACCTTGCCATGGTCCTCTGTCAGTGTCTTCTCAAACCACCTGTACTTGTCCTGGTCCAACCCATTTTCAGATCAGATAGTTTTCTTGATAGAAGGAGTCACAGCTGAGCCTTGATTTTGGCAGCATGGATGCCTAGGATTTTCCTCTTTGAGCCAGACACAGCCACAAAAAAACTGCTGCTGAGGTCTTTTGTTTTCCCCTCCTCTCAAAGATGAAGCATGCAGCACTTCTCTCTCTCTCTCTCTCTCTCTCTCTCTCTCTCTCTCTCTCTCTCTCTCTCTCTCTCTCTTCCTTTTCCTCCCCCTCTGCTCTCTCACACTCACTCCCCTGTTTCTTTCACCAACCCCCTCCAGCAACCTCGCCCCATTCCCATTCAGTCGGGGTCATTTACATCTCCAAGCTTCAGACCTGTTCCATAGGCGCCTGTCTCTCACTTTAGGATTTCCTCAACTACTGGGAGGGGGCGGCTCTAGGTGAAGTCAGGTGACCCCTCCTTAAAGCCAGTGAGAGGGATGCAGTGTGTGCATGTTAATGTACACACAGGCACACTTACATTGCAAAGCACCGAGGAAAACCTAGCTCCCAGGGATTAGGCATTTCTGCTTCTGCTTTCGTCTTTCCAGTTTAGCAATTAAGAGAAGCTAGTATAGTTTACAGAAATGTAATTAAACTTTTCAGTGTTAATAACAAGTCTGCATCCTTTCAGAATCATCCAACGGAACAATTCTTTCAAACTTGGAAGCATGACTGTTTCTTTTTTCTTTTGAGGGTCAAAGAGTCAGTCATTTTACTATTTACACACTTTTCAAACTGGCCTTTTCTTTGACATCTCATTCCACTTATCTCAAAGTTAAGGACCATCATAAAATATTTTTAAAAGGTAATATGGAAGGGAAAATAACTGACAGAAAACCAGAGTACATAGCATGGATAGAAACCGGTAGCCTTTTATTGTGGAACTAGACTCAGTCATGAGTAATTTTTGGCTCTTAGGCAAATAACTTTTCTATTCTCTGCTTCAGTGTCTCTGTCTGAAAAAAAGAACGTAAATGTAATAAATGTGCCATCTCTCACCCCAACAATTAAGAAAATCTGGCAGAGATTGATGCCCAGGTAGATTTGCCACTCAGGGCACCAGTTACAGAGGCAGCTGGAAAAACTTCTGCTAACCTTGTATAGTGTTAAAGTTCAATTTATAGTCTCCACACCACATCCAAAGAGTAAATCTGTTACCACCTCGTTCCCTGCTTCTAAGTTTTTGATATCCAATGGTGAGCATATTCCCTATCGCTATCATCAACTAGGAAGAGTATGCATTCTGCTCATCAAACACTGTGTTAAACTAAACGATAAGTACTTAGAAGGAGGATCTATAGGTTTGGTGAGAACAAGACTCAGAGGAAGACTCTCTCAGCCTTGGGGGCCTCCATGCATGGGTTCTTCATTTCGAGAGTCTAGGGAAACTGGTGCCTCAACGAAACAGGAAAGTAGAAGGGCAGATCCTACAGCATTAACTAGCCCCGGAGATAACATTTGGAACTCTTACACAAACAGCCTCTCATTCTCCCCAGAGAGATGCCAGGAGAGCATCGCATTCACTGCTGGGACGGGGCATTTCAGCGGAAATACACACAGTCCACGCCATAACCACCACTCAGAGGCAAGCACGAAATGAGTAACCGCTATTCACCCCTCTTGCTTGTTTTGTATTTTAAAAGCCTTACCTTGCATAGAAAAGATCCTATTGAGGCTTTTAAAATAAATTATAGGCTAACTGGCTGCAAATTTAGCTTCAACGTATGCTACAAAAACTGGCACCAAAATATTGGACAATAACAACCAAACAAAAAATAAAACTTCCCTTAGAAAAGTAAGTTGGGTTAGGCAAATTTAGGAAGACCTAAAATTGTGAGGAGAAAAACATGAAGGATTTCACTTTACAGTCTCTGATAACCAAATTACCTCCTTTTCACCTGTCTTTTTTTTTCCTTCTAACTTGGGGTGTCTTCATTTTGCATTTACCCAGTTCTCTTTCCCTCCACTTCACCTGTTGGTCTTTCTTCTTTCTGGCCATGGTATCACTTTCCTTGATAGTGCAAAGTGTTGGCAATGAGAGCGGGTGGGGAAGACCTACTGTATTTTGTGTCAAATAACACTTGGACTTTCACCCAAACTCTAGAGTATGAGGACTCAGAAGCTCCATGTTACTCAACAAAGAGGCATGGACATGGAATCTAGAGCACATTTATTGTATTACTAAAGTCAAAGCATCGTGATTTAAAGAGACTTCTTAAAGCTAAAAAAAACATAAATTAACAAAAATGTTATAGCAACTAATGTCTTCCGTTACTCAAGGCACAAACTAAAGTACCGACAGAAAGTAGAATAAATCTTTACTCGTGCATTCATTTATTCAACCAATGGTCATTGAACGCTTCCTTTATGTTAAGCATTATCTGAGCTAAGTACAAGATAAACAAAACAAAATCGGGACCCTTTCAGAAGGTGAAGATATGAACCACTGACATGCAATAGATGTTGATGTAAATTGTTACGGAAGGTCAGGAAAGGGGAAAATTTCTCTTTTGTGGGATGCAAGATGGTTACAATAGAATTGGTGACATTTGAAATGAGCCTTTTAGAATGGGTTTTCTGGGTAAGAAAGCAAAGGCAAAGAGATTTCAGTCTAAGAGACACAAAACAGCATAAACAAACAGAAACCTGTGTTCAGTTTGTTGTAACAGGACCACAGGGTGCTTGTAGGGAGAAGGTGGTTTGAAAGGTAGATCAGAACAGACTGGGAATGATCTTGAATACTCTGCCCAAGTATTTGTGTTTTACCTGAGATGCAGTGGCAAGCTATTTAAGGTTCTTTGGCTGGTCAATTATTTGTTTTACAAATATTATTTTGGCAGCAATGCAAAGGGTGATTTATAGCAGTGTTTCTAAAACTTTCCTAATAATAAGAATAACCTGCAAATGATAGTAAATACATAGATTTCTGGGTTCCACTCCAAATCTGGAGAAAAAGGTCAGGAATCTCTATTTTTAAAAAATATCCCAGGGGATTAGACATATAAGGATAGTTGCACAGAGAATTAATATACCTAGGATCATTATTAAGCCAAATGAAATACTTTTGCTTTCTTACATTAAAATAATAGATTTTTACATACAGGTTATAAACATTTATCAGAATCAGATACCATGAATGTGCTCATGTTGTACCATGAAGTATAAAATCCTATATAATAAAAGCCTAATATGCAAATTATCCCCTCAGGAGGGAGTTTGACTGACCAGGAGTTCAACCACTCACCAGGTGTTGGCAACGCAGCACTGGCAGTGGGCAGCAGTGGAGGCACTGCTGGACCCTGGGACCATGGTGGGATGGTGGAGCAGTTGAGCGGAGAGTGTCAGGCCAAGGTGGATGTGAGTGGGGGCCCGATCACCCCACAGACGGTGACCAGGGCGAGTGGGTGGTGCCAGGCCAAGGCAAGGTGCCAGGTGGGGCTGTGGGGCTGTGAGGCTGGGGGCGTGAGATAGGGTC
>PVJC01043794.1:0-14372 GCA_004026665.1 Murina feae
AATTACTGTGTTCTGCTAATTCAGTGACACTGCTTCAGTGAGCTTTAGGCCCCTCAATAATATCCATAACATACTCATGAGTTCCCCACATTTCTACCTAATTTCTGAGTGATCTAGAATATGCTTAGATGAACCAGGAGAGGGTCTGACCCCACCAGGCCAGTCATCCCTTTACCTCCCTGTGCTTGATCCTAAGGCTTTGGTCAGAATCAAGCTAAGCAGGTGCTGCCAAATCACACAGTCTGGTGGAGAGATGAGCTCCCCCCTCCTCCTGTACTTTAAAGAAGGGTACTCTGGCCGCAGTTGACTGGGATGTTATGGGTGATGCTGAGGTATCTGTCACTTCCTTCCTCTTCTTTTCCTCCCTGCATACCCCACCCACCTACAGATCATGGGGAGATGATTGTGTAAGAGACAGGCAGACCCACACGCTATGTGTTTGGATAGAGCCACTGCAAATATTGACATGCAATGCTCCATGTCCAGCCCCTTGCTCAGTGTCCAGCCCATCGCCCTTCAATGAAGGATGAGCAGTGGCACATTCTGTTTTATTCTCATGCCCACCCTTCTTCTGTGTTCATCCCAATGTTTGGCTGAAATCTAACAGTGGAAAAGTGCTCCAGTTAAGCTTATTTTGAACATTAAAATATATATAAATCACTTCCTGTTACATCAATATGAAAATCTGAAGGCATAGGTATTCTGTAATGAATTGTGGAAACAATACACAGAGCCCATATAATGAAGTAAAAGGTACAGATATACATCCCCCTTAATTTATGCGAGTGAACCCACATCCACAGTTTATAGGTCATAAAACAAAAAAATCAAACTTTGCAGCTCTGATTGTCGACATTCCTCAGAGATCACTCCTTGTGATATTCCATAATTCAGATATTATAGATATTAGGGCATCATATAAAAGATTATGGAATCTTTAGAGAAAGAGAGATAAAAACCAAGCAGTTGAAAAATGGAAAAAAGAATGAGTCCAGCTGGAGAAACCTCATCTTGTGTAGTGATGGAATGCAGGCTGTGATGGATGTAGAAAATACATTGTGCATCCTTCATGGCATGGACGGAACTGCTTCGGAACCATTTAGTTGATGGCACCAGACTGCTAACAACAACAACAACAACAACAACAACAACAACAACAACAACACAATAAGAGCTTGAGAAAAGCTTGAACCAGAAACAAAGGAGAGACAGGAAATGTCTGAGCTGCCCCCTATGAGCCCTATTCCCATCTCATTCCTTTAGTTTGATATATGCAACTTTCTGTACCAAATCTGACTAATTCAAAGGCCCATGGAGAGATAATTTGAACTTAATGGATTATATATTTTTATTTGCAAGCCTGGACTTTTATTGAATAGCTGATTTCTCTATTCAGCAGATGTAAGTCAAGGACCCACACGTCTCTGGGTGAGGAACAGAAAAGAGCGCAGGCAGCCTTTTTGGATTCAGTTAGGAAACCAAATAATAATTTAAGGAAGACTTTAGATAATAGCATGCATGCTAGGTCATCGTATAAAACATTGGTCGTAAGTATCAAAAACAACTTTTCCACACTGACAGGGTCATCTTTTTTTAAAGTAAGAGTAATTAATAAGGGGAAGTTAGACTGCAGTCATCAATGATTACAAAAGCATTGTTTAAAAAGATACATGTTTTTATTGATTTCCAGAGAGAAGACAGGAGAGGAATAGAAAGATAGGAACATCAATGAGAAAGAGAAACATGATCAACTGGCTGCCTCCTGCATGTCCCTCTCCCCCCGACCCAGTGGGGACTGAGCCATAACCCAGGCATGTGCCCTGACCAGGAATTGAATCTGTGACCTCTTGGTTTCTGGGTCAACTCTCAACAGCTGAGCCACACAGGCAGTGCAAAGGTGCCATTTTATGGGAATGTCATAACTATCTATGCTCTGAAGCCCTACCTGCTTGATTGACAGGCACAGCTGTCTCTCCGTGGTGTTTTTTGGCCTAATAACTCTTTCTCAGAGCCCATTGTGGGAGCAGGGAGTGGCTCTCACATCACCCAGATGCTGTTCTTAGAGCGTTGTGTGCATATCCACCGCTCGCCACACCCTGTCCTGGGTTGGGGTCCCCTGTCCTCTAGATGGCTCTCCATGCTGCCAGTCCCTTGCTGCTGCCCCCTACAGTCTCCACCAGCCTCCACAGCCGTTGCATGATCAGCTTGTCCAAGGACTTCCTGATCATCTTGTCTATTTGTTTTGGTTGTAGAGTATACAAAGGCATCAAACATACTGACCTTGTATCTTTCTACTTGCATATTTTAAAGAAATATTATGATAAAAGCAATGTAGTTCAACTCTTTTAGAAGAGAATGTATTCATGTAAAATTGAGAGATACGGCATTTTCTAAAACGTTGTGATATAGACTAGACAAGTGTCTTTATGGACAATGAAATGGTTCAGGGAGGATGAGCTTTGTACCAAACAACTCAACCGGCTTCTGACTTGCTTACATCGCCTGGTCCTGTTCAGCAAGGCCCCAGATCCGGGATCCCAGGGCCTGAGTTACAGGGAGGCAGGTCATGAACCGGCAAAAGGAGAACTGTTCTAACACTTGAGCTATTTGCCATGTTGCTCAGGAACAGAGGGGCATGTGGCCACAAGGGCAAGGTCAAGGTCGCCCTGATGCCATAGGTGGCTGGGGCAGAGGAGGGGTAACACACTCAGGCCTTCCTGGGGAGAGTTGTGAGATCTCCCCTGTGCAAAGGTTAAATTTGCAAATCACACAGCAGGGAGTCAAATTGGCAGCTCCTGAGCAGTGATTGGGGTCACAGGGACAAATGCTAATGACCCTATTAAGAGTGATGGGGACATGTCTTTATCCTCATCAGTGAAAGTCATCTCCAGATAGCAATAAATTGATTCCTGAATATCGTGTGCAGCATAAATAAATAAATAAATATATGGCTCAGAAATGAAATTCTAATAGACTTGGTGGGAAGTAATTTGTGAACAAATCTTTCTGCTGCTCAGTATGCCAATGGCATCTATGGGAGAGGTCATCAGTGTCTCCAGTGCATTTTCTAATTACTAATGCTAATTAGCTGCATCATCATTTGCATATAATTATGAGCCAGAAGCTACAGAGAGCAGAGGCTCTGGAGTTTTTATTTTTTCTCCTGTTCATCCAGGAATGAGGGGACTTCCACCCAGGATGCATTTGTCAACAGACAAGATGGCTGGAGTAGGGTTCAACACTTGGCATGTCTTTGAGGGCATGGCAGCTTCCAGCTCTCAGATCTGAAGACAAGTGCAGTGTTATCTCTATACCTACACCTGTGTCTGTGTCTGTACCTATATCTATATCTACTAGATATACAGAGGCCTGGTGCAGGAATTTGTGCACTAGTGGGGTCCCTCGGCCTGGCCTGTGGGATGGAGCCAAAACCGGCTCTTTGACATCCCCCAAGGGGTTCCAGATTGCAAGAGGGTGCAGGTCAGTCCAAGGGACCCCACCTGTGCACAATCAGGACCAGGGCAGGACGTGGGAGGTTGGCCAGCCAGGGAGGGACTATGGAAGGGCTCCAGGGAGCGACCGGCCAATCTCACTCAGTCTAGATTGATTTATCAGCTGGACCCCAGCAGTAAGCTAGCCTACTGATCAGAGCATCTACCCCATGGTGGTCAGTGCACATCATACTGAGCAGTTGAGCGGCCTTAGCATATCATTAGCATATTTTGCTTTGATTGGTTGATCGAATGACTGGATAACCAGACACTTAGCATATTAGGCTTTTATTATAGAAGATATCTATATCTATATCTACCTATATCTATATCTATATCACCTGTCTTCTATGTACATCTATCCATCTGTCTATCTACCTATCTGTGTAGGCCCATGGCCAATTTGCAAAGTTTTTTGGCACTCCCAGTTCTGAGAGGTGTGAGGGGTAAAAAAGGTATTACTTTTCCTCCCACCTTCTAAGTTCTTCTGTTAGCATAGGTAGCTAGATATTAATAATGGGAGGGAGCAAAGAGAATCAGACATTGTTGAGTTAATGGGTTGGGAGCTGAATGGGACACGGAGCCTGCTGCTTCACTAGAAGCTACAGCTTCACACACTCCCTCAGTCATTACTGAGGGAGGAATTAAAACAGCAGGAGAAATTCTTTTGTGGGCACATGCACAGCAGGAGGAGCCAAGATGGCTATCACAGAGGCCTGTCTGTCTAGCTCAGGAAAAGGATCAGATTGGATAAGGAACTCAGGACCCTGGAAGATCCAGGAAATGGATTGGTTAGAGGGAGAAACCAGCAGAAGCCCAGGAAAGATTGGGAAGTTGATTGGTTAGTTTGAAAGGGTACCTGGTCCTTCCCAAGCCTGACATGATATAACCTAAGCTTAAGAAAGAAGCCTTTGATTTCTCTCTTCCTCCCTCTCCCCCCTCCCCCCAACACACGCTCAACCAGGTCCTTTGCACATTCTCTCTCCACAGCAACCATGCGGCCCTAACAGCTGCCTGGGGTCAGGGGCCCCGTGACTCCACGCTTGGGCCTGGGCACAGCCAGCCAGAGTACAGCTGGAAGGGACTAAGCTAGCCTATCAGGACAGAGACAGTCGCTCAAACTGTCTGGGCGCTGGCCCTATGTCTGGGCCTGATGAAGACAAGGCTAAATTTTTTCTCTGTAAGATAGACGGAGATGAGACATTGGAAATCCAGGGCCGTCCTTTCATTTTGCTTCTGCAATAAAACCTTACCACACCACACCACAGCCTCCCACAACCATGGTCCCTGGAGCCTTGCTTCTGACACTCTGAAAGGCCTCATTTCTACCAGGCAACACTTCTAGCTGGACTAATAATTAAATTAACAGACAGATTAACAGGAAAAAATTAAAATGTTAATATGTATGTAGGGGAGGCGTCTGGTTAGCTCAGTTAGAGTATGGTGCTAGCATGTGTGCAGGGGGAATTAATATAAGCATGAAAATTCCAAAGACTGTGCGGCAAAATTGGGTATATATGACATCCCGGACAAAGGATAAAAGAGCAGGCAGGTATGAGGTATGAGATTTCAAAGAAAGTCAGCAGTTTAAAGGTAGTAGAGGAATATCGGAACATACTTGGCAGGTAAATGTTTGCTCGGCAACCCAGCAACTGTGAGACACAGCAGGCAATCTAGTTAACTGGCCCCTGCTTTGTACCTCCCAATCTACCTCGCTTAATTCAAATTAGGCTGAGGTGAATCCGTTAAGACCTCCCTCCTGGAGGAGATCTTTCTGAATCTCTTGGCAGCAAAGGGGGAGGTCAAACATTCTTCATGAGCCTTTGTTTCTTAATAACCAGCTTAAAATCATTATTCCAAAAGGCAAAACTTTGGTCCCCTTTAGAGGTCATGTGGCATAGTGGTTAGGAGTCCAAGCTGTGGAGTTAGACCCTAACTCAGCCAGATAAGGGAATCTGACTATTACTAGTTCAGGACTCATGTTGACACTGATGGGATCAAAATTCTGCCACCCTAAAGCTGCCTTTTGGGGTATCGATTTTTATATTATAGAAAACAAAGGACTCAGAACCTTTGACCTTCCCCCTGTTCCTGCCGAAAAGATTCAGACAGAGAAATTTGCTTTAGGGAGTGTGGTAGGCAGTCAGACAGACATAAGCAGAGCAAGGACAATGGGCCAGGTACAGAAGGTCACCAGGGTGGAAAGCCCCAGGTGCCTAGCAAAGGACAATTGTAGGGTAGGACTTCGCCCCTAGGATGACCTTTTCTCCCCTAGCATCTCACTGGTCATGAGGTTTGGACCCCCTGACCTTTTCTCTCCAGAGATAACATCTAGGCCTCAGCTGTATTTCAGTTCCAGGCCCAGAAAAGCAATAAAACCAGACCAGTTACCCCTTGGCTGACTCAGAACCAGCTGCATTAGATGACCCCTGTCCTGGTGCCACCCCATCAATCAGTGGAAACCTAGACCCTAATAGAATGCACATGGAAAACTGCTGAATAGTCTATTGAGATTCACCCTAAAATCTCCACCCTTAAGACCTTTAGGACCAAGATCCAACATGCTCTCCCTCAAAAGAAAGAGCACACCTTTTTCTTCCCCTTCCCCTTCTCCCTCCTACTCCTCCATGGCAAGTTACCATTATCTTCCTTGCTCCCAAGCTCCAAGGACCTTTTCTTTCTCTATATAACTTGTTTCCTAAGCCATTTTCTTCCACACATTACTTCTTCCACCTCTGTGACTTCCCAAATAAATGTTCTCTTATAGTTGGAGCCGTGGCTCTGAATTTTTTCTTAGCCAGAACTCAAATTCTGAGGTTGCTGAACTCAGGTCCAGTCTGACTCCACCAGTCTAACACCTAGTGCCATCCCCCCACCTACACTTCCTGGCCCCCCTAATTCAGGGGAGAGAGTCTGCAGAGCTGACTGCCTATATAGATTTTTGGCTTCTGCTTGTTTTTCTGCTTTAACTCCCTTGCTCTCCCCCATCCCCCCAAACACACAAACAGTAGGAAACTGTAAAAAAAATCAATTACTTTTTCTAAAATTCAGAAAATAGAGTGTATATTTCTTAATCCATTTACATAGTCTATATCATGACAGAAATTTCACCTGAAAATTAACCGTTAGCTTCTCCTCTCCATATTTGATTATCTTCATGAATTTTTAAAATGAGAAATAGGATAAAGCTTTTAAAAATATAGCTAGCCTACCTTTGTCATTCTAACCTTGAGGTTTAAGTGTTATTTCTTTAAAATAAATACAGTGGAAAACTTCATACTGCTAAAGTACAGAGCCATTATAATTATGTTATAAATAATATAGAGCAGTTGTTTGAGATGTGAAGTGTGGGATTTTATTAACAAACTAGGGGCCTGGTGCACAAAAATTTGTGCACTCAGGGGGTGGGGGTCCCTCAGCCGGCCTGTGCCCTCTTGCAGTCTGGGACACCTCAGGGGGGATGTCCACCTGCTGGCATGCCTGGCCAGCCTGGGTGAGGGGCTGAGAGCCATTTTCAGGCTGCCCACAGCCCCTTCAGGGTTCGTGCACTTGTGGGTGGGAAGGCTTGTGAGTGCAGGCCTGGATGTTTCCCACCGGAGGGCCCATGATCGCACATGCCTGGTGGGCCCCCACTGCTGAGGGGACACACCTGGCACAGAGTTGGGTGGCAAGCCAGGGGCGGCCGCTGGTGCAGAATCCCTCGGTGGGGCCCTGCTGCTAAGCAAACACACCCGGGGTGGAGCTGGGCAGTGAACTGGCTTCAGATTCTCCGCACTGTGCAGCAGATGCTCCCGCATGCCCTGTGGAGGCCCCTGGGGGGTGGATGAAGGTAGCAGACCCTGAACGGGTGTTCCTGGACACCATGCGGAGGCCCCCAGGGCAGAGCCAGGCAGTGGACCTAGGACAGGCATTCCTGGATGTCCCGCAGAGGGCCCCGGGGGGCAAAGCCAGGCAGCAGACCCAGGACAGCTGCTCCTGCACACTCTGCAGAGGCCCCGTGCTCCCGCATGCCCCGGGGAGGCCCCCAGGGGGTGGAGCCAGGCAGTGGACCCCGGACAGGTGCTCCTGGATACTCCTCGGAGGCTCCCGGGGGTGGAGCCAGGCAGCGGACCTAGGACGGGCGCTCCTGGATGCCCCGAGGAGGCCCCAGGCCAGACCCCCCCCTCCCACTGAGCTGATACATCTGGCACAGCTATGCCCACCAGCCGTGGAGGCTCCCAGTGCAGAGCCGCCCTGCCAGCCTCCATTTTGGCTGGGTTAATTTGCATACAGCTGCTCTGATTGGCTGGTGGGCGTGACCATGAGCAGAGGCTCAGCCAGCCTAGGCAGGTAGTTGCAACAGAAGCCTTTGGTTTGCTCTAGCTCCATGGCTGTTGGCCTCCATCTTGGCTGGGTTAATTTGCATATAGCTGCTCTGATTGGCTGGTGGTAACGGTCAATTTGCATGTTTCTCTTTTATTATATTAGATTAGAGAATCAAAATGTGTCTGTAGCTTGCTGAATTAGGATTTGTGTGTGCTAATGTGCTTGAAATGACACGTATGGAGAGTTCCCAAATGAATTCCACTGCATTTAATTACGTGTTGTTTAGTGAACATATCATGATATACTCCACTCTACCATACTGTCCTCATTTTTTTCCCCACAGGTTTAATATTAGTCTTTGCATTTCTGGAATACATTTAAGTATAAGTAAATGCCAATCACCCTATAAGTTACAAATGTAGCCCATTACTCCACATCACTCTGCGAGTTCTCTATAGCTGTCTACCAAATCATCACATACTTAGCAGGTTAAAGCAACACACATTTATCATCTCACTAGAGGCCTGGTGCACAAAATTCTTGCACAGGGGGAGGAGGGGTCACTCAGCCCGGCCTGCAACCTCTCACAATCCGGGACCTTTCAGGGGATGTCCAACTGCCAGTTTAGGGATCTCTGTGGATCAGCCCCAAACCAGCAGTCAGACATCCCTCTCACAATCTGGGACCACTGGCTCCTAACAGCTTACCTGCCTGCTTGATTGATCCTAAAACTCAAGCTTCTTCTTTTTTTTTATTTTTAATATTTATGTTTATTCTTTATTTTTTATTTTAAAAGTCAAGCTTCTTGAGAACATGAGGCATTTAACATTATTCCATATTCCGTACAAAGAGCTAAGCATGGTAAACACAGCAAATACTTAATACTTATGGGCTTCTATACAAACACTTTCCAACCAGGAATGTTTTAATAGGCAGTCTCCAAAAACTTGAACTGGAAAACATAAAAGCAGAGTGCTCAGATTTCAGGCTTCAGGTGCTAGTAGCAGGATTTCTATGCCAATTAAACTCTAATTCTTAGCTCTCAACAGTCTGGACAAACTGCCCTTCACTGTCTCCAAAGTTTCTTATTCATCACTATCCTATTTTCCTCCACGTCAAATCAAGGTAACAAATGAAACCTTTAATTCTGATCTTCCTCGCTGCAAGGGAACAGCGAACCTCAATCGAAATAATTTCCCACCAGAAGTTACATCCAAATACGGGGAGACTGAGGACTATAAGGCTGACCATGTACTTGCACAAAAACAGGCTTATGTTCTAGCAGTAGGCGCCCAGGCGGCCTCCACAATCCCACAATCCGCCGGTCGCACACTTCCGGGTTTTCTAGCTCCTCCTTAAGTGGTGTTTCCTTCAGTCGTGTTGCGTGGTCCAGGGCCTCTAGTTGGAGAAGATTTTTCCGTTCTCTGACGTTGATAGCTGTTTACTATTTGGAATCAGTGAAGTTTTGGGAGTGCTGCCGCTGCCATGAACATGTTGGTCCCAAGCGTACTCATGAAACAACCACCCATTCAGTCCACGGCAGACACTGTCCTGGTTCGCAATGAGAAAGGTACTGTGCTGAGCCATTTTCCAATTGGATCTTCCTCTTCCTTCTCCAGGACACTCCACACCTACTCCGGGCTGACCACCTAACCCCACAGACCCTAATGACCTTACCCCCTATTTCTTTGACTTTCCCCCATCAAACTTGCACCCTATCTCATTGCCCAGGAGTGCCATTAACTGCTCCCTGGGGGGCGGGCCAGCCTGAACAAGGGGCCTTGGTGTTCTGGTCTCTGGTCATTCTGGCGTTCAGGTTGCTGGCTTTTCATATATATAGATGGTTCCCATGAGTCAGGATGTGTCTAGACTGTGTCCATTGCTCAGGATCTCTCAAGGCTGCAGTCAAGGTGTTGTCAGGCTGTGTTCTCATCTGGAGGTTTGATTGGGGAAGAATCTGATCCCCAGCTCCCTCCCTGTTGTTGGCAGGAATGATCTTGTGACTATAGAACTCTGGGTCTGTTTTCTTGCTGACTCTCAGCAGGGCACAGCTCCCTGCAGCTCCCAGAGGTCTCCCACAGTTCCCTGACACATGACCTTCTCCATAGACATTCACAATGTGGCTGTCTGCTTCTTCCTGCAATGTTCTGGGGAGGAGATCACTCAGGGCATCAATGCCAGGTGTGGGCAAGGACCAGGGGCCATCTGAAGACTCTCCTGACAACTGGCCTCTTCATTGTGATTCCAGCCCAATGCTCTAGGACTACTGAGACTTGTATTGATAAGGAGAAAAGAATGGCATTTTAATGCCCAACTTAGATTTAGAGAATTTGAGACATTTCACGACTTATTTGCTTCATTATCCATGTATTTTCGGAGTAGTAAACTCTGCTAGATTCTCTTTACTACTGGGATATCAATCCCCCAGCTCTTTTGTGTGCTGATACATGGAGTACAGAAGCCTACTTCCTTGGACTTCAGGTGGGACAATTCTATGCAGCATTTTAGATACAGAGACAGCACACACACACACACACACACACACACCATGGATTAACCAGTTAACTACCATGATATTTCGAATTTAATTCAAAGAGGTCCCCCACTTCGTCTACAGATGCTTATGGCACACAAATGGTTAAATCAGGGCTAGACTTTATCTGAGGCCACATTCTTGCTTTGCTCCTTCCCTTTCCCTCTCCTACTCCATCCCTCCCTTGTATGTGTCTCCTAAAGAGCATTTTCTCAGCCTAACACCTGTACCTGTGTCCCTAACTCAGGTTTTTCTTCTAGGGGGTCCAACCTGAGACATCTGCCTTGTTTCAAAAGAGATGTCAGGTGCTCTAGCACAGCCATTCCTGCCTGGGTTTGGGCACCAGGAAAGTCGGAGTTTGTTTGCCACTTCTGCCACTTATTAGCTCTGCATTACTTAACCTCTATAAGTCTCAGTTTCCTTACCTGTAAAATGGACTTCATAAGGGTAAGAGGACTAAAGGAAGAGGGCATATAAAATGCATATAGTAAGTGCCCAAGATATTTAATGATTTTCATGATTTCCAAAGGAAATGGTGAGTCTGTGGACAAACTTTTCAAGAAAACATGTTTATTAAAATTTTAGGCTCCACACATATGCTTTTCTTTACTTCTAATGTAATTATGCAGGTTCTCCCAGCAGTGGCTTTGATTTGTGCTTTGATACGATGGTAATGAGCTCCCACTGGAACATTGCTTCTTTCAGCACTGCCCAGGGACCCAAGGCCCTGCCATAAGGCTAGCCGCCCTTCCCGGGCAGCCCAAAGCCAGAGGTCCAGAGCCCACCTTTCCTTTGAGGACCAGGAGCCGTGTCTTTGAATTCTTAGCAACTTGCTCTCATTGCTTTTTTTAAGTGAATCGACCTAGGCATCTGGGTTTCTTCCAGTTCTGCGGCTCACCTACTGCTCTGAGCAGTGGATTAGAGCTCAGATCACAGTAGCCTTTTTCATTAGAAGGTGTGCCTGTTGGGGGGGGGGGCAATGGGCAGGCTCTCAGGGGGGAGGAATACTAACACTTACCTAGTAGGTTTTATTTTATCCCTGTTCCATTATGAATGACCGTACACTCCATGATAAACAATTTGAATTTTACTGTAGGCCGTGGGGACTCATGAAAATGTTTTAAGCAGAGAAATGACATGGTCAGATTTGCATTTTAGAAATCTTTGGCTGAGTGGGGGATGGATCATGGGGAAGAGGTGAGGCAGGGAGAAGGATTGCTGACTTGCAGCAGTCACCCAGGAGGAAGGGAGTGGGACCCTGAATTAGTGCAGTGATGGTGGGTGTGGGTGTGGGGGGGGAGAGAAGTGTAAAGGAGAGCAGAGCCAATGGGTTTGATAATCGTTTGCATGGAAGGGAAGAGAGGACAAGAATGGGACTGTGGGTTCTGTGATTGGCAGTTAAGGTTGATGGAGGATCGCACATTGATGGGGAACCAGTGGAAGGAGTGGGTTTAGAAGTGAGAATATGAATTAAGCTTGGGTTGAGTTGAGATAGGACCTCCAGGTGGAAACGTCTGGTAGGCAGCTGGCTATAAAGAGGGAGGCGTAATAGCCCCGATGTGGCAGTGAGGAGGAAGTGTGGGGGTGCAGGAGAAATTTGTCTCTGCTCTAGAGGACTATTGGGGAGCACCACCCAAGACTCTGTCAAGTCAAAGATAGAGAAGTATTTCATCATATTGGGAGGGATTAACCACAAAAGTCTCTTCTTCCCTCCGGAGGATATTGAAATATTGGGGGAGGGAGGGAAGGAAGAGTGAAGGCTCAGTGAGGGAAGAGGAAGAACAGAGAATGTGAGAATCAGAGTGTGGCAAGATGCGATGACCAGAGGCACTTCCAGCTCTAATGGGACCAAGACGAAGAGGGTGCAGAGCATGAGGGTTAGTTAACTGTAAGAACTCCAAAATAATTAGGCACTGACAGGTGCAAGGGTGCCCTTGTCAGTAGCTCAGCGATGAGTTTTTCTGGCCCCTCCCACTGGTGGCCGGGGCAGGGGTGGGCGGTGTTAAATCCCGGCACATGTGCAGGAACCCCTAACCTGGCTCAATTCTAACCACATAAAAATCAAAGCCACCACCACTTCCCTTTCCTGAAGCCTGTGCACTGCCTTGCACCCACCTTGATCTCCCTTACATGTGATTAATAAATCTTTTCACCTCATCCTGGGGCCCAGTGTTATCCTAATCACTCTGGGATGGACAATTGCATAACTTCCTTGGAGCTTTTAAGCATGACACCTGGCCTGGAACTGTTTGACTGTGAGGTGGTCTGGCTCTGGCTTCAAGGCCTCCTGGGTGGTGGCGCTATAGTGGGACCAGGACCTGGTCTAATACCGCCTCACTCCCCCTCCAGCTGATTGCTGTTCTCTTTTAGCCAGCCTTGCCTCGAGCTCCTAAGAGCAGAGGCTGTGTGCTTTTTTGTTACCATTCTGTTCCCAGGGAAAGAAAGAAAAATAAAATGGAAGCTTGGAATCTGGTTCCACACCAGTGGTATATACACCAGGAGTCAGGCCCAGACCATCCCTAGCCTTTCCATGGATGTTTGGTTTTGGAAACTTTGGGCTAAAGGGACAAGTTAAAAAGGTAAGGTAAGGAGCAGAACTGCATCTGAGGACCAGCATTCGGAGTTACCCAGAAATTTCCACAAGGAGTCCCCATCTTGGGGAATTTTTAAGCAAAGGTGGGATCTGAGTTCTTCAGGTGAGATTCCTAAAGTGGGTGGTTCAGGATTAACTTCCATGGCAGCCACTTGTGATGGGAGAGGTGCAGTTACTCCTCATGGGCACTAGATGGCGACCAGGCACCAATAAGGCTGAACAAGGAGGCCAGGTCCTGGGCTTGGCTAATTCCACCCCACAGTGACCTTGGGAGGTGGACAGGAGACAGGAGGGCCTGGTGGGGCTAAGGACTTCGCCCAAGGAATCACAGCCTTTCCTCTGGGCACAGCTGAGGTTTCAGGGGAGCTAGTGAGCAAGGCAGGAAGCAGGAGTGGGGAGGGATGTGGGACGGAGGAATCTCATAAAGGTGCTTTAATATCAGTAACACCGATTAAGCTGTTCCCAATGGCCGAGCACTGTTTTAAACACTTTACGTGCTCTGAGGTGTTTCATCCTCACACTGACACCATGGGTTAGGATTGTCATCATTGTCATTTTGCAAATGAGGAAACAGGCAGACAGATCTGGGAGCTTGTCTGACATCATGCCACTAGTAGGTGCCAGAGCTGGATTCAAACCCAGAGTCATTGTTCTGTATCTTTTCGCGTTGCTTTTAAAGTGACCAAAATGGACAAATATATTGAACCCAATTCATTCATGAGCCAGGGCTTCCTTCCATGGCCCTGAAACATCAGTATGGTCCTTCCTGGGACAGTAGGGAGCAGGCCTGTGGGTCAGGCCATGACCTATTCGACTAGCGGGACACGCACAGGTCCTTCCCCTGCCTTGCATGAGTCAGTGAAAGCACTTTCTAGAAGTTTCCCCTGCGAGTCTGCACAGTACGGAGAGTGCTGGCCACTGCTTACTATTTTTTATTTCTTTTTTTTTTATTTAAGTATAGTTGGTATACAATCTTATATTGGCACATTACTTTCAGGTGTAGCAATGTGATATTTTTATACTTTACAATGTGTATATAATGATTAATTAGTAATTATCTGTCACCCTGTGAGCTTATCACAATATAATACTTCCCCTTGCCCCTCTTACCATTCCCCCACCCCTCCCTTCTGGTAGTCATCCCTTTGGTCCCTGTTTCTATGAGTCTGTTTTTGTCACACTTACCGCCACTTTTTTTTTTTTATTTCATTGCTTAAAGTATTACAACAAGTGATAGATAAGTATTACAACAGATGATAGATAGATCTCCATTTTTTCCCCTTGCCCTTCCCCCCCCTCCTCCCTAACCCCCAGTTTCCCGTGTCCACTGATTATGCTCCTATGGATGCATGCAAGTCCTTCAGTTGATCTCCCAACTCCCCCACAACCATCCCCAGCCTTCCAGCTGTAGGATGATAGTCTGTTCAAGGCTGCTCTGTCTCTGTATTTG
>PVJC01043795.1:0-14373 GCA_004026665.1 Murina feae
TCCAAACAATGGTGGTCGAATTCTAACAACTGATCAACAATGCGAACTTTGATAAGCAGTTCTCGATAATCAGTTCTCAACAATTATTTGTTATTATTAAAGTTTAACATTATAAAATTAACAAAAATAATATAAAACTCATATCCTGGCTAAATAGCCACATGGCCGCCGAAAACCGTATATTCCCTTCCCATTCTCCTGCCGTTCCCTAGCTTGTCGTGCATTCTTTCCAAAAATCGGGACTTTTTTAAAATGCCGCGGGACGCAGGACAAATTGTTAAAAATAGGGACTGTCTTGCCAAAAGGGGGACGTCTGGTCACCTTAGGATAAAGGCATCTGGCACCCAGAAGTTAAAACTGTTTTCAGCCCAGGCTAGTGTGGCTCTGTTGGGCGTTGACCCATGCCCAGAAAGGTTGTCTGATTCCCAGTCAGGACACATGCCTGGGTTTTGGGCTCGAACCCCAGTAGAGGGCGTGCAGGAGTCAGCTGATCACTGTTTCATTCTCACTTTGATGTTTTTCTCTCTCCCTCTCCTTTCCTCTCTCTCTGAAAATCAATACAAAATATTTTTAAAAAAGAGTCAATTTCATTCAGCAAGTGTTTATTATGTTCTGACTATATGCCAGGCATTGGCCAATGCTGTGTCTCCAGGGGCAAACACTGCAGACGTGCTCCCTGTCTGAAGCTGTCATTTAGTGGGTGTGGGATGCAGGCAGCGATCCAATGTGGTTAGATCTGTGATGAGGATTCAGAATGCCATCTCCTTTCCCGGAGCCGGACTGGTTGAGTGACTGGATTTCTTTATTTCCTTTGAAGTGAGAATGAAGTGGGATTTCCCCACAGTGAATGCTGGGGAAGGGCCATCTGCCCAGTGTTAATGTGGACCTGCTCGCTGCTGCCTTGTTAGTGGTACTTTGGTAGCCCTGAAAGGTGCCTCAGAATCATTACACCTGGGGTCTGCAAGCACCCTGTCACCCTGTTCAATGTAGATTTATGTTCCTCCTTCCTAAAGTGGGGCTCGGGAGAGTGGTGGTGGTGCAGAGAGTCATGTAGGGGACCATCTTCAACCTTGACATGCGCCCCCACCCATTCTGATGTAGACCAGGCTGGGGGAGAGAGGCAGGAGGAGGCTGCATAGGTGATTCTGACACCTGGGTGAGGAACCGATGCAATATAGATCAACACGTCTTAGATGACACTGTGTGTGCCATTTCCCTAGGGATCCCGTTACTCAGCAGCTTCAGTAGGTGTGGGTGAGGCTGTTGCTGAGCAGTGAGGGTGTAGGGAGTACCAGTGTGGTATAGACAGATGCTATCGAGACTTACCCTGCCAAATGGGGGGTCAGCTCTCAGAGAGTGGTGCACTGAGGGCTAGGCAGCTGATCTACCATGCTTCAACATACATTTTTAAAATATAAGCATTGTCTGGCTGGCATGGCTCTGTGGTTGAGCATTGACCTATGAACCAGAAGGTCATGGTTCAATTCCCAGTCAGGGCACATGCCCAGGTTGCAGGCTCGATCCCCAGTGTGAGGCATGCAGGAGGCAGCCGATCAATGATTCTCTCATCATTGATGTTTTCATCTCTCTCTCTCCCCCTCTCCATTTCTCTCTGAAATCAATATAAATAGATTAATAAATAAAAGTATTCTGTTAAAAACCAGAATCATGCTATTTTACACCTAAGCAATCAAAACCACAACCTTCCTTATATAAAAGTCATCTCGAGAAACCCCAAATCATAGTCTAAATTGGTATAACCAGGCCATGGCCGGGTAGCTCAGTTGGTTAGAGCATCATCCCAATACACCAAGGTTGCAGGTTGGATCCAGTCATGGTGTGTAAAAGAAGCAACCAATGAATATATAGATAAGTGGGACAACAAACATCTCAATAAATCAAAATCAATAAATTAAAAATTAAAAGAATTGGTATAGCCATTATGGAAAACAGTATGGAGGTCCCTCAGAAAATTAAAAATAGAATTATCACATGATCCAGAAATTTCACTTTAGGATCTGGATCTGAAGAAAACAAAATCATTATCTCAAAGAGATGCCTGCATCCCCCCACCCCTGTTCATTGCAACATTATGCACAATAGTCAACACATGGAAATGGCTTATGAGTCCATTTGTGGATGAATAGATAAAGAAAATGTGGTATGTATACACAGTGGAAAATTATTTGGCTATAAAAGGAAGGAAATCCTGTCATTTCAACACCACGGATAAACTTTGAGGGCATTATGCTAGGTGACATCAGTCTGACAGAGAGGGACAAGTACTGTGTAGTCTCACGTATGTGTAGAAAAGCTGAATTTAGAAACAGTAGACTGGTGGTTGTCAAGGGTTCGTTCAGGGGTGTGGGAAATGAGGAGTTTTTGGTCAGAGTGCAAATTTCCAGTCATAAGATAAGTAAGTTCTGGGGGATCTGGTTGACAGTGGTTAACAGTGCTGTAGTGTATCATATACTTGCAAGTCACTAAGGGAGTAGATCTCATATGTTCTCACCATTACCACCACCTCAACAAAATGGTGAGTTGAAGAATGTGTTAACTAACATTATTGTGGTGATCATATTGTAATATACAAGTGTATCAGATCACTGCTTTGTATACCTTAAATTTACAAGATGTTATATATCAATTGCATCTCACTGAAGCTGAAAAGAAGAAAAGACATTAATACATGAATGACAAAAATAAAGTTATAGCCTTGTCGGAGTGGCTCAGTGGTTGAGCCTCGATCAGGAGGTCACAGTTCCATTCCAGGTCAGGGCACACGCCCAGGTTGCAGGCTTGATCCCCAGTAGGGGGTGTTCAGGAGGCAGCTTATCAATGATTCTCATCATTGATGTTTCTTTTTCCCTCTCCTTTCCTCTATGAAATCAATAAAAATATATTAAAAAATGAAGTTATATCCTCACTGTGTGTGTGTACATCCATGCACACACACACAGCCCACAAACCCCCAAAAAATCCAAATTCAGAATGTTCACAGAAGATGGCCTTGCAGCTCTGTCCCGAGGTCCATTCTCATAGACATGTGGTGGAGAATACACTTTGGATTGTACTTGTGGCTTTAAGTAGCTAAAAGTATATTTTAACAAAGGAGTTTGGGATTAAGCATTGTACATCCTCCAAAATAAACACAGTTTAAGTTCCAGTTGCTTCAGGATTTTTAAAAAAAATTTTTTTTATTGATTTTAGAGAGGAAGGTAGAGACAGAAACATCAATGATGAGAGAGAATCATTGATTGCCTACTGGGGGCGGGGGCAGGATTGAGCCCACAACCCAGGCCTGTGCCCTTGCCCAGAATCAAACCTGGGACCCTTTAGTTCTCAGGCCAACGCTCTATCCATGGAGCCAAACCGGCTAGGGCTCAGGATTTCTTTCAATGCATGTCATGTAAGTAGATAATCACAAATTTGTTTACTTGTGGTATATTTTATAATTATTCACAGAGAATAAACTATAGCAGTAAAAAGGAAAAATACTTTTGGAACAATTCTTTAAAAATATTTGACAGTAGTGCCTTTAATAACAAATTCAGCCATTGAAACACACACACACACACACACACACACACACACACAGTCCTAGCTGGTTTGGCTTAGTGGCTAGAGAGTTGGCCTGTGGACCGAAGGATCCAGGTTCAGTTCTGGTCAAGAGCACGTACGTTGGTTGCAGGTTCCTCCTCAGCCCTGGCCCTGGTTGGAGATTGCACAGGAGGCAACTATCAATATTTCTCTCTGTCTTTTCCTCTAACTTCCACTTTCTCTAAAAATCAATGGAAAAATATCCTTGGGTGAAGATTGAAAAAAAAAAAAAGGAACACACACAGACATGTACACACATGCATGCACTTTTAGTATCTTGTTGCCTTTAAAAAACCCATCTCCCTTCGCTGTGCATAACACGGTTAGCTGAATCCCTTATGAAACTATTGATTGCGCCAGTTCAAGTTACACCAACACTATGAATTTTTTCATCTTTTAGGTTCAGTGTAGAACATTATTCTTCTACTTGCACACGGAGAACATTTTAACAATCCGGAAGTATTTCAGCACGTATTTCTTCAAGATAAGGACAATATCACTTGTACATCTGCAACAATGAACAATGTTTCCTTATTTTCAGACATCTAGCCCAAACATCCAATTATTACACATAATCCAAATATTTTAAAAGGCATTTGTTCAAGTCTGGATTTGGAAGGTCCATGCTTTGTAATTGGTTGGTTGTCTCTTTTAACTTCTGTTTCCTTGGCAATTTTTCTTTTGATTGAAGAAACGAAGTCACTTGCTAGTAGAATTAGTTGCCTGCAATCTGCATTTTGTTGACTGCATCTTAGGGTGCCATCAGACATATTCTTGGGTCCCCTGAACTCCTTGTAAACTGGCAGTAAGTCCAGAGGCTTGATCCCCCTCAGGCTTTAATTCTTTGTCAAGAATGCTTTCCAGGGTGGCACGTAGTTCCCATATGAGGCTCTCAAGCCTGCTGTCTCTCTTTTTGTAATGTTAACAGCCGTTAGTGACCATTGCCCAGGTCCTTGATTACATTAGAGGTTGCAAAATGTTGATTGTCTAATTCTCTCCTTCTGACTTCATTTATTAGCCAGAATACTCCTATAAAGAGAAACTTCTCATTGTCTATTGCTTATTCTGAATCCATATGGGAAAGGCAGGGCAGATATTTTATTCTTTTTTTCTTAATCCTCACCCGAGGATATTTTTCCATTGATTTTTAGAGAGAGTGGATGAGAGGGGAAGGACAGAGAGAAACATTGATGTGAGAGACACACATCAATTGGTTGCCTCCTGCACAAGCCAGGAAGGATCCTGCAACCACGGTATGTGCCTTTGATCGGAATTGAACCCGGGACCCTTTTGTCCAGAGGCCAACACTCTATCCACTGAGCCAGACCAACTAGGGCCAGATATTGTATTCTTTCCCTTAATGTACCAGTTTTCAGAATAGTGAGTAGGTTCCCTAGCATATTCAAAGGTGACCATTGATTTAAAAAATATATATCACTATGAGCCCAGCCAGCATGGCTCAGTGGTTGGGCATGACTCAGTGGTTGAGGGTCAACCTATGAACCAGGAGATCATGGTTTGATTCCTCATCTGGGCACATGCCCAGGTTGAAGGCTCAGTCCCCAGTAGGGGGTGTGCAGGAGGCACCCGATCAATGATTCTCTCTCATCATTAATGTTTCTATTCCTCTCTCCTCGCTTCCTCTCTGAAATTAAAAAAATATATATTTTAAAAATAAAAATGTATTTTAAAAAATCACTGAAAATAGACCACATAGCATATTGATTCAAGAAGTCAAATCTATTTGATGTGTTTCAACCGAGTTATTCTTACTGATAGCCTTTGTGGCCAGTGGGAGTTTTTTCTCATTCATTTCTGAATTCTTTTGACATGACTCTGTGAGTCTTTGATGGCTTCCTTGCTTTGACAAGGAAGTATTTCCTGAGTGCCTGATGGGGCCATGCAGTTGACTCGGCACTCAAAGAAGAAAAATGCATTGCGCAAAGTGACTTTTGTTTTAAGAGCCTCTCAGGCTTCAGTTTTAACCTTCCTTTCTGCCTTCCAAGGGCTCATATTTGGGCAAGATTGTTATGCCTAGGGGTATAAACGAAGCCTGAGCAGGGACACTGAATCAGGGAAGGCAGTGAGGGCTCACTGTGGTTTCCTGTCACCTGCCTACTTTATCTCTTTCCAGACAGTGGGACAGTGCGTTTCTTGTTACCGAAGGCAATGCAGTGACTCAGCCCTCACCAACCGCCCCCCCGCCCCCATCCCCACTGGGCAGACTGACCGTGGTTTTCTGTGGAATTGTTCTTCACTTCCCTCCTTTTGACCTGGTTCCCCACTCCTCTAAACATTCTTGCTTCTTATAGCTGATTCAGCTTAGCTACACTGAAATCAACAGCAAGGCGTTTGCCTTCTTTCATTCATGTCCAATGCTAAAGCCAGTTTCCCATCCCCATCCCATACTATCCTTGAGAAAAGCCAACCAAAGCTGTGTTCTGTTACTGTCTTCACAAAGTTTGTTGTGCTATAGGGCTTTGTGAGTTAATTTTGTATAAAAGCAAACCTTTACATACCCTATTCATAATCAAATGTGTTTAACCATCCATGTAATATCTGTCAAATAAAGCTGATTCATGAAGTGAGATGGTGTGTGTGTGCGCAATGTCTTCTAATTATTTTACTTAGCATAATCTCTAATTAAACTAATACAGAGTATAAGCAGATATTTGACCATTTCTTCTTCCCTTTTAAAGTTTGGTTAGCCTAAAATGTTTTGGATCTTCTTACTGACTAGGGATCACCTACTAACTTAGGTGCCTATCTATCTTTGAGTCTGAGAGCCAGGCTATCATTATAAAGTAAGGAAAAAAAAAAGCCATCTCTACTTATCCTCAAGCCATTTCATTACTTAAAACCATCAAATATGTATGTAAAACAACATTCATGTCCTTTTTGTCTTCTACACTAGCATGTCTTTAAGTGGCTAAATTATTTTGACTTAACAGACTTTTTATTTATTTTATTTTTTATTTTTAAATATGTTTTTATTGATTTCAGAGAAGAAGGAAGAGGGAGAGAGAGAAACATCAACGATGAGAGCAAATCATTGATCGGCTGCCTCCTGCACGCCCCACTCTGGGGATGGAGCCCACAACTCAGGCATGTGCCCTGACCTGGAATCCAACCGTGACCTCCTGGTTCATAGGTCAATGCTCAACCACTGAGCCATGCCAGCCTGACACTTAACTGACTTTTTATTAAATTGGATTTCTAAGATGCAATTTATTTTCCTTCCATGTTTATTGTGTAGGACCATTCTCTGTTGGATTAGTCAATGATAATCAATTGTTTATTTTCTTTGTTAGTCCCCCCACCCCCGGAAATCATCTGCACACTTTCTCTGTGCTTTCTTTTTCATTTAAAAAGTCTTCTGGCCCTAACTGGTTTGGCTCAGCGGACAGTGTAGGCCTGCGGACTAAAGAGTCCTGGGTTTGATTTTGGTCAAAGGCATATGTTGGGCTTGCAGGCTTGATCCCCGGTAGGGAGTGTGCAGGAGGCAGCTAATCAGTGATTCTCTCTCATCATTGATGTTTCTGTCTCTCCCTTCCTCTCCCTTCCTCTCTGAAATCAATAAAAACATTTTTTTTTTAAAAGTCTTCTTCTGGCCAGGCTATTTTCATCCAGTCTATCTAATGTACATTCTTAAAAGAGCTGTGCATTAGGTTTGCAGGGGTTAAGTTTAGTCAGGAAGTATTTAATAACTCACTGTTCCTGGCTCCTTGGGTGAGGCCCTGGTGAGGCAAAGGCTTCTAAATGCGGGCTTTGAGGGACGCAACCCCCAGGCTTTGTGAAGCACTTCCCCATTGAGGGAGCAAATGTCGCAGCCATGGCCCTGCATCACGTCCTCACCTTTGAGAGTGCCCCTCTGCTGTCAGGGGCAGTGGTTGTGGTAGAGGTGGGAATAGAGGCAAGGCTGATCGCAGTAGCACTTGAGAAGCTTGGACCAGTGGCCCATACTTGTTTTGTGACTAACTGGTCATGCTGGTCTTTGACTCTCCCTAGCCTTCAAGTCAAACAACTAGGCTTACATTTGAACTGCATTTCACTGTGCTAAGTGATAAGGTATGTTTTGGGATTACTTTCTCAGGACATGCACTCAATCATCCCCTACTATGTGCCAGACAACAGGCAAGGGGGAGGGAATGCTTAGATCTTTCCTTTAAAGGTTTCCATTCCAAGGGGCGGACAGGGAGGGCAGGCACAGGGAAACCCTTACAGTACAGCCTAAATGCCTGTAAGACTAGTGGCTGTCATTTATGGAGCAGCTTCTATGTAGAGGAGTTTGTAGGCATCATCCCTCATCCTTGTAATAACCCACTTGGTAGATCGTCTCATGATTTTACGAAAATGAACTCAAGGTACCTGGCCCCATGTCACACAGCTAGTCAGTGTTTAAGTTGGAATTCACTCGCAGGCCTACCAGGCTTCGAAGTCTGTGTTTCTTCTCCTGTACTTTGTGTCCTGCATAAAGCTGCCTACACAGAGGTGATAAGAGGGGAGAGATGGAAGGCCCAGGTTCCTTGGGCTATTCTAGAAAGCAGTATGACAGGAGCGTCCTTTGTGCTGTCTGGGGCAGTCAGTGGCGGGCCTTTTTTCTTTACCTCTATCACAGCTGGGTTTGTTCTTTCTCTTCTTTCTTGATTTATCTCTTTCCCCCTTTCCCTGATGATGCCCAGTTCTTGGAGCTGCTACCAGGCCTGCTATAGATGTTGTTTAGCCCTGCAGGAAGCCATTTCTTGCCTCCTGCCCAGGGAGAGAGTTCAGGTGCAGTGACTCTGTTCACTGGGGTCTGTGTTCCGAGCTTGTCTCCTTGGAGAAGCTGGTATTTAGTTTCTAACAGATTCAGGCCTGAGGAATGACCCCCTTGTTGGTTTGGTGCCATTTGGTATGTTTGTGAAGACAGCAAAGGAAAACATGGTGTGACAGTCAGCTTTGTTGGACTTGAAGGTGCCTGCAGTGCCTGTGTCCTGCCATGGGAAGCTCAGGTCCCCAAACACTCAGCCCCAACATTACTGGGGAAGCATGGGATGTTGAGAACTTGGTGTTCTACAGACTTGTGTAGGGAAAAGTCTGTTTTTTTAAAAAGTTGATGCATGAATGTATCCACTAGGGTTTTCTGGTTGTGAGCAACAGAAATCAACTCTCCTTTAACTAAAACAAGGAAGAGGACTTACTAGAAGGCTATGGGCTGGTTTACAGGGTGGAAGGGAAAGCTGGAAGATCAGGTTGGGGGAAAGATGGCAACCACACAGCCCCAGGGATCAACACCTCTCCTGGGAGCCCTGCGGGGATATCTGCTGCAGACATTTCGCCTTCGTAGTGTAGTCTTGTATGCTGCTGTGAGATATAGTTGAGTTCTGTGCTAGCAGAGGGCAGGGCGTGTTGATAGACAGTCCCAGAAGACTGTATCTCTATGGGGCAGGGCACATTCCCTCAAATGGTGCCCCTCCCTGAATGGGGAAGGGTCTCTCTTTGGAACACAAACACAGTCAACCATCTCAATAAGCAAATGTTGGCATATATTATGAAATAGATATCACATAGAATTTTTATTTTAAAAAATCTATGTTGATGTATAAAATTCTATCAGTTTAAAATGTACAATTTAATGGTTTTAACAAATTTTTAGCATTGTGAAACTCTCACTACACTGTAATTTTAGAACATTTTCATCACCTCCTAAAGATCTCTAATATCCATTTACAGTCAGTCAGTCTCCATCCCTACCCCTAGGTAATCACTGATCTGTTTTCTCTCTCTTTAGATTTGAATATAGGTTATTATGTGTTCCTGACAGGTGTAGTTTTTTCTGGGTATTTTGGAAACTGTGTTATATCTGAAAGAAAAAAAACACAATGACATGGAAATCTGTATCTCACTGGTCTCAGTTTTTCTTCCTTTTCATTTTAGATGTTCCCTTCTCTCACCTGGACTGTCACTTGGGAGAGCTTAGTCCTGGTTTCGATGCTACCATTGCTTAGCTCTCATTCTCTCTAAGCCTCATCCATGGAACCTCCCAGGCCCCAGTTCTTAATCTGTAAAATTTTAAAAGGATTTGACAAGGTGTTAACTAATGTTCTTTCTATCTCTACCAGCAATCATGATCTTTCTTGGGGAAATATTTTTTGGCGAAAAATTCCTTCTGATTTTATATGCTGTCTTCAGAGGACTGGAACAAAACATTAACATTAGAAATTTATCCTTTAAAAATTCACAAAATGAAATAAGTATAAAAGCAATTTGTCTGCAACATTTATGCTTATGAAATTTTTAAAGCTTCAAACTGTACTGTGAGGCTTGCAACATGATCTATACATATGTATGGACCAAGGAAATTAATTGGCAACTTTCATTCTCCTTCCTGCTTTCCAGTTTATTCAAATATTTATGGAGCTAGCCATGATGCCAGGCAAGGGGGGGTGGGATCCTGAAAAAGATAAGAGCTTGTCCCAGATGGAGCTTACAGTCAGACTGGATTGAGCCACCACAAACTGCACCCACCCTGAGCCCTAGGAGAGAGGAAGTATTGCACGGAGGTAGGGAGGGGCCAGGTCACCCAGCAGGGCAGAGCTTGGCAGCTGGCTTAGCCAATCAACAGTCCAAAACCACCCATTTCACCTTTGTGGGGAGGAGACAGTCTGGCAAGTTTGAAGGTAGAGGTTGGAGGTCAGAGGTCATAGATAAGGGTGGTTGAAGTGTTCTGCTTCTTGGAAGCAGATCTCTTATCTCCTCTGGCTCCGTCTCTTTGCACACACTGGTTAACTGTGGCTTTTTTTAAAATTTTGTTTTATTGCTTAAAGTATTATAACAAATGTTAGATAGGTCTCCATTTTTTTTCCCTTGACCTTCCCCCCAACTGTGGCTTTTGCATTGACAATACATGTAGCAAACTTGTGGAGGCTGGCTTCTGGCACAGCAAGCAGCTGGAGGGTGATATTTTTCTGAAAAAGACACTCTTAAGTTTTATAATTTATGGTGTCCTTAAATATGGGATTTTGTTTACTGTTGCCCTAATTATACCTCTGATATATTCTGTTTAGCTTAATGTTTTAATTTTGTGCTCACTCCCAGAGGTAATTGCCCAAAGGGTACCATTAAAAAAATCATAGGTAATGTTTTATCCTTGCCACAGATACCTGCAGCTTCCTGCAGCCAAGGAAATGGGTTTGGGGGACACAGACTTTCTCATGGGCTCTCGCGAAGATTTTGAGTGTGTTTGTGCAATGCAAGGCCTTGATCTCCTGTCTGCCAACTATTATCCTGAACCATTTAATATACAGTATGGGGTGACTTAGACTAATTGTAACTATAAACACCATCAAGCAGTTGATATGTGAAAAGTTAATCTCTATTCCCTTCCCTTGCACACACATTTACACACACACAAAAAGAAATATAATACAGCCACATAAGTAATTTCAAATGTTTTAGTAGCCACATTCATAAAGTAAATAGAAACAAGTGAAATTCACTTGAATGTTTAACCTGCATATGTAAAATATTATCGTTTCAACATGCGATCAATATAAAAATTAATGAGATATTTTACATTCTTCTCCACCCCCCAATATGTCTTTCAACTTGCTGTGTATTTTACAACACATCTTGATTTGGACTAGCAAACTTCAAGTACTTGATAGCCACATATAGTGGACAGCAAAGCCCCGGACCGGTTAGAAGCTTGCAAGAGATACAAAAAAGAGCCCTTAGGAGAAATGTAGCCTCTTGATTTATGGGCTCTTAACAAAGCCATGCATAGGCTTCCTCCTCTTAGACAAAGCTGATATGCAAAAATTCATCTTGACAGGAAAGGTAAAGCAGGAAGTGATTATTCATGTTACAAAAGAATTAACCACAGGATCCTTTAAATAGCAAGCTCCCTTAGTGCACTGAAGAATCTGACTCAATTTTCAAAAATGTGATTGACACTTGGCATTTTAGTAGCATTTTTATTGGGCAAGAACTATCTGCCATTATAAAATGCAAGTTGAGCGGTTGATTTATTAAAGCTTTATTGAGCACCTATTACATGTCGTGGAGGCTCATAGGGGGCCATAACAGAACTAAGGATGATTCATACCCAGAAGGCATTTAGAGGCTCACTGGGAGCCTGAGACTCAGTTCAACCACAATGTAGAATTGTCTCAATGCCAGGGGCCAGAGAAGCCTGGGGGTTGGAGGAGAGAAGAGGGTGATAAGAGGCAGCCAGGGCTCAACTGGGGCCGGAAGGCAGGCAAGGTGCTCTTGATTACTTAAGTGTCAGGGAGTCTAAAGAAATAGTAAATCAGGAAAGACTGCTCAATAGGTTATTGGGAAGACTGGAAAATTAGGCAGCTGTGCTTTATCCTGGAGTTCCCAGTCCCTAATTCCCAGCCTCACTCATAGCAGGCATCAATTAAGGTGTGACTTTGGGTTTATGGGAAGAAGGAGAGTAAAGGAAGATCAGATGTACTCTCTCCACTTTGCAACAAAAGGCAGCAGCTGTTTACGTCTTTTTCAGTGACCATCTTCTTGAAGCAGATTCGTTGTCCTCTTCCAACTTTGCCTTGGCGAAGCCCACATACAGAATGGAGAAAATGAAACCTGCTGTTTAGGAAAGAAGAAGCAAGATTGTGTTCTGGAAGTTGATGGAGTTCTGAGTCCTCCAATGTACACAGGGTCCAAGTTCAGATTGAACCCTTGACTAGATTCCTCCTTAGCTGCCTTCCTGGCCTTTCTCTTCTCCTCTAGGCTGGTCCCACGTGCTGCTTCTCCACTTCCCAGGATTTTCTGTCCGCATCGGAAAAGCTATGAGCTTTTATCTCCAAGTGCTCAAATGGGGTCAGCTGTGGGGAGCCTAGGTCAGAGTTCTAAGCCTTTTCTTCATTTTCTTTTCGTTGCAGCTTTTTAAAAAAAATTCTTTCTTGTTTAAAATACTACATATAGTATTACATATGTCTCCTTTTTCCGCCATTGACCTCTCCCTGGCCACCTCCACCCTCAAGCCCTTTCTTGTTTAAAAAATAATACCTGTTATTAATAAAATAATTGACTATATCTACATATGAATTTATTTATAGATTATGTGCATATATTACTATACTAGTTGATTGAGAAAAGCCCAAAAGAAGCTACTAAATATTTATTATTAGGTTTGATGACCTTTTGGAAAACATAAGGTTGAGTATTCATATCTTTCAACATTGGTGAAAAGTGAAGACATTTGTCTTGATGGTTCAGGTACATAGTTTTAAATATCTTGCTAATCTCAATACTTTTCTATTCTACTTAGGTCACTTACACCTGTATCAAGGGTGGAAAAAAACCCAGATTACAAATCGTCTTGATAATGTAGAGTTTTTGGTCATCTCCCTGTCACATCTGATTGGCTTAGTCCTTGTGTTCACCTCCCAAAATGGCTGCCATTTTCTTGTCTGTTTGGTCACGTGTTGAGTCTTGTCTATAGTCCCTAATTTCTATTTACAGATCTTTTCAAGCTTCTCATCCATTACTGAGAGTGATTTTAGTTAAAAGGGGTAATAGCCACAAAGGGACTTTATCAAGAAGCCTCACAACCCTGCAAGGTACCCCATGGAGCAAAAAGCTGACACTGGCAGCCATCCTTATCGAGGAGCACCACTGTCCTTCAGGCTGCTCCCTGCCCTTGGAACATGCCCGACTGCCTGACCTAAAGGCTGGATGAAAGAGCCAGTGTGATTGTGCAAATTGAATATTAGAGAAGTTGTATTTTTCTTTTTTTGAAATTAAAATAAAATGAATAGATGTTCTAATGTGGGGGTTTTTTTCTCATCGTGTCAACTCATCCCTGTAGTGAATGCATCCCACTTTTGAGAGCACTGGCTCAGCAAATAAGCTTTACTGAGCTTTGGGTTCTTTAATGGGAAGATGCGCATCACAATATTATGAAGATTAAATGAGATAGTGCAGGAAAAGTGTCTGTTCCATAAATAGCACTTACTTAGTTCTGTAATCTTAGTTCTGATGGCAAAACTTCAATAGATCCATGTATAGGTAATTTAAAGAAGGTTGTTTTTTTAACTGACCTGGTTTAGATTGTTCTTATGGCTCCTTTTAACTGTTGGGGAGCAGAGCATGGCACAAGGAAATTGGAGTGTTTCTGCCTTTGTACTTGTCATGTTGATCTAGAAAGGTTGCCGTGTTTATGCTCTTTTACTCCTCCTTTCTGTTGATAAGTGATGAGAGTGAGTCACAAGTCAATTTGTTCCTGGGCAGATTGATGACAGCAGAGTTGGTCAGCTAATTGTAGAATGAAAAAATAATCTAGGGAAGGAAATTCCACTTTCACTTGCTTGTAAACTGTCTGGATTAGTTGACATTCTGAGTGGACAGATGAGCATACCCGTCTGGATGGGGAGAGTCTTCTGATCCAGAAGCACTTTGGGAATTTATCCCTAATGGAGATGCAAAGCCTGTTTGATAGGGGGGCTACTTGCCTACAACATTTTCCCTGAAAAACGTACCCCAATTAATTGAATTTTTAAAAGTTGTTTGTGCTTTTTTGTTTCCTATTGAAGAAATCTTGGCTAAACCCAAGATCACGGGGATTTTCTACTATGCTTTCTTATAAAATTTTTACAGTTTTAGTTCTTACATTTAGGTCTGCAGTCCATTTTGAGTTCATTTTTGTATATGTGCTTCCTATGGAGCTTATTTAACTTTCCCTTTTCCATTATTTTACTGTAATTTCTAAGTTGCTGATTCATTACTTGGAGTTTTACCTAATTTTTCCTTCCTTTGTATTCATTC